>JASAMY010002445.1:0-263732 GCA_030248085.1 Paralinhomoeus sp. GSCO2_6
AGTGACCTCGATGTTGGATTGCTGTTGCAGGTTTCAAAGCTCCCCAGCCATCAAGAGCCTACGCATCGACGGCCCACACCAGGTTGTTTGCCTTGTTGTGCTTGCTGGTGTGGATCGGCCCCATCCATTGTTGCAGCCTCGTCGGAGTCGGCAGCTCTCTTCCCCACATCGGCACCAGCCATCCAGAACCACCTCCCTGAACGATCAGAGACAGCTGTGATTCTGATGTGCATTGTGTTCACGGGTGGGGTGTGTTGGTTGGTGAACTGTTGCTGGGTGCTGTCTCTGACAATGGTTTGGTTGTGATCAATCCTGCGACTGTTGGCTGAGAGTGCTTGCTACCCTGGGAGCAAATCTGGGGACCCGCCCCTGTGCTGGGGGAGTGGAGGGCCGCCCGTCTGCTGGGGGAGTGGAAGGCCGCCCCCCTTCCTCTCCACTTGGTGAGTTGGGCGACAAAGTGCAGGGCGGCAGGCCAGAGGCTGCCCGCCCTGCAGTGGGCGCCTCCGTCCTCAGCCAGGGCTTATGCTAACACAACTGTAGTTGAAGTCGTAGTGATCGTGGTGTTTGGGTGTGCTTGCGTGCGTGCGTGCATGCGTGTGAGGCGTGTGTGTGTGTGTGGGTGTGTGGGTGTTCAGCCTTATGCTATCCTAACACAACTGTAGTTGAAGTCGTAGTGATCGTGGTGTGTGTGTATGTGTGTGTGTGGGTGTGTGTATGCTATCCCAACAAGCTAACGACTGTAGTTGAAGTTGTAGTGATTGTGGTGTGTGTGTGTGTGTGGTGTGCGAATGTGGGGTGTTGAAACAAGTTACAGTTGAAATCATAGTAATATCAAGGTGTGGGCTGTTGAGTCTTATCCTAACAAGCTACCACTGTTGTCGTTGGAGTCATAGTGATATCAAGGTGTGTGTGTGTGTGTGTGTGTGTGTGTGTGTGTGTGTGTGTGAATGCATGAATGAATGTTGTTGTTGGCTCTGCATGGCATGTTGAATGATCACTCAAGAGAATGATCTGACAAGAATCACTGTGCACGTCGAAGTGATATCAAGGTGTTTGGGTGTGTGTGTGTGTGTGTGTGTGTGTGTGTGTGTGTGTGTGTGTGTGTGTGTGTGTGTGTGTGTGTGTGTGTGTGTGTGTATGTGTGGGTGTGGGTGTTCAGCCTTATGCTATCCCAACAAGCTAAATCATGGTGTACGGTGGGGTGGGGGGGGAGGCTGTACGTGAACTTGTAGTGATTGTGGTGTGTGTGTGCGTGTGTGTGTCGTGTGCAAATGTGGGGTGTTGAAACAAGTTACAGTTGAAATCGTAGTGATATCATGGTGGGTATGTGAGGTGTGTGGGTGTTGAGTGTTATCCAAACAAGCTACCACTGTTGTAGTTGGAATCATGGTGATATCAAGGTGTGTGTGTGTGTGTGTGTGTATGTGTGTGTGTGTGTGTGTGTGTGTGTGTGTGTGTGTGTGTACATGCTGACTGTATGGTGCGTGTGCATGTGCATTCACTCCCTCTCTCTCTGCTATGCATATGAATGTGTGCGTGTGTCCGTGCATGCAGGTTGGAGTCGGAATGAGCACTACCTCGTCTGCAGGTGGGTGTCTAGCTGCGTCGACAGTGTCACTAGCAACTCCCAAGAGTCTTCAGCTACCCAGTGCATCGCAGGCGTTGCTGAGGGCGTCCCAGCCTGTAGCTCGTCATGGCGTCTTAGCTGTCGTTCTTGTACAATGTCGTCAGGCACCATCCAAAGCAGGTGCGCTCATGTCAGTGCCATTCATGTTGCCGCATCAGAGGGGGTGTTTCTGACAGGTGGCGCCTCTATGGACGCTGTTCTAGGTGCCATGAGTTGCTGTGTCGCGTCGCCCAGCTCCACGTCTCCCACCCCCATCATGGCCAAACTGGTACCTGTAAGTTGGCGCCTGCAGGATTTGTCATGCACAACTCGCTGTGTCTTTTAGAGGATGGGTCAGCCGGAATGTGGTGCGGCTGAGTACTTTCCTCTCACTGGCCTCTAATTGGCATTGTCAACTCACCAAGCTGACAGGTACATGCGTGTCTGCATGTGTGAGTGTGTGAGTGCACATGTGTTGGTTGTTGTACAGCGATTGCATGCACGTTCGTGCGTTGGTGTCAATCTCTGCACTTGTGTCTCAACAGTGTGTCACCACTCATGCGTGAGTGTCAGTTTTTGCACTTGTGTCTCATCATCGCATGCGTGTGTGTGCATACAGTATCTTAAAGCACAGAGCGATAGTGTTCAGCTCGACTAGTGAACCTGCTTGCTGCCATCACGACGCTGCATCGTTGCCAATCCCATCATTAGTGTCAGCATCTCTGTGAGTCTATGTGTGTGTGTGCGTTGTTGTATCGTACATACGTATGTGTGTGCGTGCACACGTATTGGTTATTGTAGGGTGGTGTGTGCATGCATGACTTGCATGCATGACTTTCATGCGTGAGTGCTCAGCAGGGCCATTGATGTTGCAGGAAGCGCGTCATCGCTACGCAACCCCAGCCAACTCGTCAAGACCTATTCGTCGACGACCCACACCATCCACAGGTTGTTCCTCTGTTGTGCTTGCTGCACTGGTGTGGGCCGACCCCATCCATACACCATCATTGCAGTGTCGTCGGAGTCAGCAGCTCTTGCATGTCACTGTGTCATCCGCAGGTTGCTGTTTCATCCACTCCAGCCCCACCCCCTGATGATCAGAGACAGCTGTGATTTCGGGCGCCTTTTTCTGATGCCCATTGTGATCGTGGGTGGGGTTGTGCATGATGAACCTCTGGTGAACTGTGCAGTGTTGGGTGCTATACTGTCTCTGACAATGGTTTGGCTGTGTCATCCAATCAAATAATCTGAGCAACATTTGCAACTGTTGGTTGAGAGTGCTTGCTGCCCTGTGAGGAAATGTGGGGACCTGTGGAAATCTAGGGTGCGCCCTTGTGCTGGGGGAGTGGCGGCCTGCCCCTGCCCCGGGGAGGTGAGGTGTTGCCCTCCTCCAAGGTTGTCCTAACACTGTGGTGTAGTTGAAATGACGTGTGTGTGTGTGTGTGTGTGTGTGTGAGGTGTTGTGTCTGTTTAGGGTGTTGAGTGTACTATCCTAACCAGCTGTTACCATTGGTGTTGGTGAAAACCATGTTGCATTATTGTGCACCGATGCGTATGCATGCCTGCTAGGGTTGTTGTAGGGTGAGTGTGGGGTGTTGTTGAGTCTGCTATCCTAACAACCTACAACTGTTGGTGTTGTTGAACTCCAGGCGGCATTATGGTGTATAGATGCGCATTCAAGTCTGCTAGTGCTTGTATGGGTTGTTGAAGGGTGGTTGTGTGCATACAGTTGCCTCGTTGTATGGTGCCAATGTGAGAGAATGAATATGTAGGTGTGTTGCTCTCAGTGTGTGTGTGTGTGTGTGTGTGTGTGTGTGTGTGTGTGTGTGTGTGCGAGTGTGCAGTGGAAGTAACAAACTCTACCTCATCTGCAGGTGCATGTCTTGCTGCATCACCAGTTTCATTCGCAGCTCCCAAGAGTCTTCAACAGTGCACAACTCTTTAACAACCAATGCATTGCAGGCATCGTCAGCATACAGCTCGTCACAGCATCTTACTTGTTGTTCTTGCTCATCATCAGGCAGCATACAATGCAGGTGCGCTCATGTAGGCGATGTTCACTGGGTCAGAGGGGGCGTTTCTGACTCTGCTCTGCTCACGATGCTGCTGCGTTGCGTCGCCTAGCTTGATGTCTCCCTCCACCCATCTTTTTCCTGACAGGTACGTGAGTGTTGGCACCAGTGCACCAGCATCTGCAGGCTGCTGTTTCAGGCATTGTCGCGCCAGCGCCACCCCCAACGACCAGAGACACCTGTGATTTCAGACAATCGAGCATGTTGTTGTGGTGATATCGACAGTGTAGGGTGTTGTGTGTGTATGTGTTGTGATCAAGGGTGGTGTCGTGCATGTTCCAGAGAACGTGGTGCTCAGTTCTGCATTGAGTGCATGGCATGTCAGTGCATGCATGCGTCCTGTTGGTTGAGAGTGCTTGTCCCCCCATGGAGAAACCGGGCACCACTCTGTTGGTGGGTTGGAGAGGGCAAGATCTGGGGACCCTTCCCTGCAGGGAGACTGCCCCCCTCCAATAGGCGCCTCTGTATGTGGGCTCAAAGTGTGTGTGTGTGTGTGTGTGTGTGTGTGTGTGTGTGTGTGTGTGTGTGTGTGTGTGTGTGTAGTGTTGTTGGTATGAGTCTTATGAGGGAGAGAGAGACAACTATTGTAGTTGTGGTGCTGAAACGTGGTATATCTCACCAAACAGCAGACAGACTGGACCATCATTGGAAGTTGTGTGAATCGAATTGAAGCTGTCAAGCCTGGGCAAGTCACTGAAAGCAATGATGTTGCATGAAGACAACCAACACACATTGACCAATCGCACTACCCAAGGCAGGCTTCTCTCGGCTAAAACTCATAGACATACTGTATCACTGGATTCAAGAGTGCATCTACATTGAAGTTAGAATACTGTGAATAGAGAGCATGATTGCAGACTTCATCACCAAGGCACTAAACCAGGGATGCTACGAAGACACATGTGTCAGAAGTGCTGTATTGATAGCACCAAGTGAGACTATTGAAACTGTGCTGCGACAATACCTACCTGCATTCTTTGAGGTGGGCAGCATAGTGAATGCACTGTCCTTGTGAGTGAGCATTCAACTCTTTGATAGTTGAATAGAAAACATAGCATCTCAGTGGAGCGACTCATCAACCAAATGATCATGCTTATTCAACCAAAGGTAGGATCACCCATGCAACCTCGATTGACTTGCCTCAATATGTGCAGCGATTGGGCTCTGCTGGATGAACTTGTCAGATCGTTCTCTCACATTGAAACCATGCAATAACCCATGCACAAGCACACACGTACATATGCATGTCTGCATGCTTACACTATAATGTCAGCCATTTGGGTTTCTCCATAACAACAGCCACAACCTCAACAGGTTAGGAATGCATAAGACTCATACCAACAACAACACTACACACACACACACACACACACACACACACACACACACACTTTGAGCCCACATACAGAGGCGCCTATTGGAGGGGGGCAGTCTCCCTGCAGGGAAGGGTCCCCAGATCTTGCCCTCTCCAACCCACCAACAGAGTGGTGCCCGGTTTCTCCATGGGGGGACAAGCACTCTCAACCAACAGGACGCATGCATGCACTGACATGCCATGCACACAATGCAGAACTGAGCACCACGTTCTCTGGAACATGCACGACACCACCCTTGATCACAACACATACACACACAACACCCTACACTGTCGATATCACCACAACAACATGCTCGATTGTCTGAAATCACAGGTGTCTCTGGTCGTTGGGGGTGGCGCTGGCGCGACAATGCCTGAAACAGCAGCCTGCAGATGCTGGTGCACTGGTGCCAACACTCACGTACCTGTCAGGAAAAAGATGGGTGGAGGGAGACATCAAGCTAGGCGACGCAACGCAGCAGCATCGTGAGCAGAGCAGAGTCAGAAACGCCCCCTCTGACCCAGTGAACATCGCCTACATGAGCGCACCTGCATTGTATGCTGCCTGATGATGAGCAAGAACAACAAGTAAGATGCTGTGACGAGCTGTATGCTGACGATGCCTGCAATGCATTGGTTGTTAAAGAGTTGTGCACTGTTGAAGACTCTTGGGAGCTGCGAATGAAACTGGTGATGCAGCAAGACATGCACCTGCAGATGAGGTAGAGTTTGTTACTTCCACTGCACACTCGCACACACACACACACACACACACACTGAGAGCAACACACCTACATATTCATTCTCTCACATTGGCACCATACAACGAGGCAACTGTATGCACACAACCACCCTTCAACAACCCATACAAGCACTAGCAGACTTGAATGCGCATCTATACACCATAATGCCGCCTGGAGTTCAACAACACCAACAGTTGTAGGTTGTTAGGATAGCAGACTCAACAACACCCCACACTCACCCTACAACAACCCTAGCAGGCATGCATACGCATCGGTGCACAATAATGCAACATGGTTTTCACCAACACCAATGGTAACAGCTGGTTAGGATAGTACACTCAACACCCTAAACAGACACAACACCTCACACACACACACACACACACACACACACACGTCATTTCAACTACACCACAGTGTTAGGACAACCTTGGAGGAGGGCAACACCTCACCTCCCCGGGGCAGGGGCAGGCCGCCACTCCCCCAGCACAAGGGCGCACCCTAGATTTCCACAGGTCCCCACATTTCCTCACAGGGCAGCAAGCACTCTCAACCAACAGTTGCAAATGTTGCTCAGTTTATTTGATTGGATGACACAGCCAAACCATTGTCAGAGACAGTATAGCACCCAACACTGCACAGTTCACCAGAGGTTCATCATGCACAACCCCACCCACGATCACAATGGGCATCAGAAAAAGGCGCCCGAAATCACAGCTGTCTCTGATCATCAGGGGGTGGGGCTGGAGTGGATGAAACAGCAACCTGCGGATGACACAGTGACATGCAAGAGCTGCTGACTCCGACGACACTGCAATGATGGTGTATGGATGGGGTCGGCCCACACCAGTGCAGCAAGCACAACAGAGGAACAACCTGTGGATGGTGTGGGTCGTCGACGAATAGGTCTTGACGAGTTGGCTGGGGTTGCGTAGCGATGACGCGCTTCCTGCAACATCAATGGCCCTGCTGAGCACTCACGCATGAAAGTCATGCATGCAAGTCATGCATGCACACACACACCCTACAATAACCAATACGTGTGCACGCACACACATACGTATGTACGATACAACAACGCACACACACATAGACTCACAGAGATGCTGACACTAATGATGGGATTGGCAACGATGCAGCGTCGTGATGGCAGCAAGCAGGTTCACTAGTCGAGCTGAACACTATCGCTCTGTGCTTTAAGATACTGTATGCACACACACGCATGCGATGATGAGACACAAGTGCAAAAACTGACACTCACGCATGAGTGGTGACACACTGTTGAGACACAAGTGCAGAGATTGACACCAACGCACGAACGTGCATGCAATCGCTGTACAACAACCAACACATGTGCACTCACACACTCACACATGCAGACACGCATGTACCTGTCAGCTTGGTGAGTTGACAATGCCAATTAGAGGCCAGTGAGAGGAAAGTACTCAGCCGCACCACATTCCGGCTGACCCATCCTCTAAAAGACACAGCGAGTTGTGCATGACAAATCCTGCAGGCGCCAACTTACAGGTACCAGTTTGGCCATGATGGGGGTGGGAGACGTGGAGCTGGGCGACGCGACACAGCAACTCATGGCACCTAGAACAGCGTCCATAGAGGCGCCACCTGTCAGAAACACCCCCTCTGATGCGGCAACATGAATGGCACTGACATGAGCGCACCTGCTTTGGATGGTGCCTGACGACATTGTACAAGAACGACAGCTAAGACGCCATGACGAGCTACAGGCTGGGACGCCCTCAGCAACGCCTGCGATGCACTGGGTAGCTGAAGACTCTTGGGAGTTGCTAGTGACACTGTCGACGCAGCTAGACACCCACCTGCAGACGAGGTAGTGCTCATTCCGACTCCAACCTGCATGCACGGACACACGCACACATTCATATGCATAGCAGAGAGAGAGGGAGTGAATGCACATGCACACGCACCATACAGTCAGCATGTACACACACACACACACACACACACACACACACACACACACACACACATACACACACACACACACACACCTTGATATCACCATGATTCCAACTACAACAGTGGTAGCTTGTTTGGATAACACTCAACACCCACACACCTCACATACCCACCATGATATCACTACGATTTCAACTGTAACTTGTTTCAACACCCCACATTTGCACACACACACACACACACACACACACACACACCACAATCACTACAAGTTCACGTACAGTCGTTAGCTTGTTGGGATAGCATAAGGCTGAACACCCCCCACACACACACACACACACAGACACCCACACCCACACATACACACACACACACACACACACACACACACACCCAAACACCTTGATATCACTTCGACGTGCACAGTGATTCTTGTCAGATCATTCTCTTGAGTGATCATTCAACATGCCATGCAGAGCCAACAACAACATTCATTCATGCATTCACACACACACACACACACACACTCACACACACTCACACACCTTGATATCACTATGACTCCAACGACAACAGTGGTAGCTTGTTAGGATAAGACTCAACAGCCCACACCTTGATATTACTATGATTTCAACTGTAACTTGTTTCAACACCCCACATTCGCACACCACACACACACACACACCACAATCACTACAACTTCAACTACAGTCGTTAGCTTGTTGGGATAGCATACACACACCCACACACACACATACACACACACCACGATCACTACGACTTCAACTACAGTTGTGTTAGGATAGCATAAGGCTGAACACCCACACACCCACACACACACACACGCCTCACACGCATGCACGCACGCACGCAAGCACACCCAAACACCACGATCACTACGACTTCAACTACAGTTGTGTTAGCATAAGCCCTGGCTGAGGACGGAGGCGCCCACTGCAGGGCGGGCAGCCTCTGGCCTGCCGCCCTGCACTTTGTCGCCCAACTCACCAAGTGGAGAGGAAGGGGGGCGGCCTTCCACTCCCCCAGCAGACGGGCGGCCCTCCACTCCCCCAGCACAGGGGCGGGTCCCCAGATTTGCTCCCAGGGTAGCAAGCACTCTCAGCCAACAGTCGCAGGATTGATCACAACCAAACCATTGTCAGAGACAGCACCCAGCAACAGTTCACCAACCAACACACCCCACCCGTGAACACAATGCACATCAGAATCACAGCTGTCTCTGATCGTTCAGGGAGGTGGTTCTGGATGGCTGGTGCCGATGTGGGGAAGAGAGCTGCCGACTCCGACGAGGCTGCAACAATGGATGGGGCCGATCCACACCAGCAAGCACAACAAGGCAAACAACCTGGTGTGGGCCGTCGATGCGTAGGCTCTTGATGGCTGGGGAGCTTTGAAACCTGCAACAGCAATCCAACATCGAGGTCACTAGCGGATCCAGGATAATCTGACATAGGGGGAGTTCTTTCATTGCAAGTCTATCCTAAGGCCTGGCATCGGCATTTGCTTTGCTCAACACACAATAGCGCAATACAACCACAGCACTACAGGGGAAACGCTTTTGTGTGCCTTAATCCATGGAATGCCCACTTTGCCCCTGTGCTCGTCCTTCCTCTCCACCTCCCTAGCCTACCTGACAGGAGGGGCCATCCACCCCTTCTGGATCCGCTAGTGAAAGCAAGACTTGCAAGCAAATGCGCCCGCCCGCACCGACACACAGACATGCACATACGCACTCACGGATGGTTGCTGATGGTGCTGACAGAGAGGCGACGCTGCTTCGGCACTTAGGATTGCCTCCTGATGGGGGAGAATAGCCGACTCACTTGAGCCAACGTCTAAAGGACGAGCGACGCGAAACCTGCAACATAAATGGCTCAGACGAGCAAAAGTGCCAGCACTGACACACAGACACACTCACTGAGACGGTTGCCGACAACTGGGGGCGCGTCGCAAAAGCGGATCGTCAGCTAGAGCGGCGCCCAGACGTGGGGAAGAGACTCGAACCAGCGCCTGATCCTTTCAAAACCTGAGACACAACTGCATAGCAAAGGCGCCAGCACGCACACAGGAACGCACACACTCACTGAGACGGTTGCTGACAACTGGGGGCGCATCGCAAAAGCGGATCGTCAGCTTGACCGGCGTCCAGACGAGAAGGGCCGACTCGAGCCAAGAACGAGCGAGCACCGTCTTTCGAATGCCGCCAACTACAGCACGCGGCGGCGGCCTGCCGATCGGAGGCTGACGACGAACAACGCGACACAGTGCAGCTGCCCCACCACTAGCACCACCAGGTTCGGCAACAGCAACTCGACCTCGACTTCAGAAAAAATTCGTAACGCTAGAAATAAGGGGCCACACGGCACCAAACGCTACCGTAACCACCTAATTGAAGATTGGAAAAACGCCACACAATGGAGGTACCAAAACCAGGTCCATTGCGCCGCGCCTGGAAGGCGGGAGGACTATACCGTACCTCTCCTACCTCCTGTGATGAACCCCCACACCTGCACGCCCTCCCCAACCGCTGGTGAGGGAGAGAACCTTCAAAAGCTGGGATACCGTACCCCCGACCGCGAGAAAATTTTTCCCGCAAAAACGGCCTCACCAAGATACCGTAATCTCCACCCCACCCGGAGGGGGGGGCTGTTACTACTAGCGACACCGATCTTGAAATTTAAAATAAAAGAATGGCGGTTGTTATGTTTTGTGTCGACGTTTTGCAATGTCAGTATCTGTATATTGTTTCGCTCGTATGTTAGCTGTGAGCCTGTGAGTGTTGTATGAGGCTAAGGTTTGTGCGTCCACAGCGTTTGGCCTTGTGTCTTAAAGCGAATTTAAACCAATATCACAATAAAAAATCGCAACAACAGCAGTGCATCTCAAATAGCAATGAGTCGCTTAACAAAAGTTCTAATTTGGAACATTCCAAAGCCAAGGTGCAGTATAGAGGCAGATTCCTCCGAACGAAACAAATTTTTCCACGCAAAAGCGTCACGATACTTCACACACGGCAGACTCACACACAAGCAAAGACGCCCACAAGCTAATTACGCAGAGCCGTTGTTCCTTTCAAACGTTGCTCTCATTGGCTATCCAGCGGGCCACGCCTTCCTATGTTTTAGCGTGTGAGACGTTTGAGACGCTCAACGTCTCGAGACGCGTCTCGAGACGGCGATTGACGTTTATTTATGAATTGACGGTACCGTACTGTACCTTTGACCGTTCACAGACGGAGGAATTATTGGAGTGGGGCGGCACTAGTTCAACGTTTGCTGGAGATGGAAGGGACTCTATTGGAAGGGAATACGGTGCCTGCTTTTCCCACGTCACCTGTTGTGTCATCAACGATGGCGCTGTGATATTTCGGTGTGTCGTCCTTGTTGTCGAGAAAGCGTACAAAGTGAGCGTAGACGGCCTCGGCTGCGTCTTTGTCCACGTAAATGACGGGTCTGACCGTGTCCTTCAAGTGGTCCCAGAGGGGCCCGCTGAGCCGGGAACGTTTCAGCGAGTTGAGCAGCCGCAGCTTCGTGTTCTCGAGCACCGCACTGAGACTCGGCTTGGCTAGCGCAGAAGCCTGAATTGACTGGTTTTAAACTGCTTTCTCTGATCATTTCTTTTTTTGAAGAAATGCCAAAAACGAACCTTTTTCACGTTCTGCAAGCCCCGAACCACGTCGCCCGTGTAAATGGTAGACTTGCCGCTGTGATTGTCGACGACGTTCACTATCGCACCGAATCCCAGCACCTCAACCTGGAAAGCACGCGCATTTTCCTTGGTTGCGCTAAGTTATAGAGGCTTTTCCCTGTTCATTTTATTTTGTGTTTGTAAAGTTTTGCGTACACCATAAAGCCTCGAATGAGCTATCTGTATTGAGCGCCCATTGGTGGGGTTGGCGAGAGAGAGGAGAGGGTCATTGTAAAGTTGGAGGTGCGATCTCGATCAATGATCATCAATCGATCAATGAGGTTACCTCGTTTCGCAAAAACGTCAACATATGGAATGATGATTCATGAACGCAAAAGAATACTATGAAAGAGATGCCCCATTACACAGCTACACAAGAATTCACCCCGTTATACAGCTGCTTGACTCGAACAGTTTTGCCGAATGCGTCGACTGTTGCTTTGTCCTTCTCGAATGAAATTCCGTCCTCGTCTTCGTCCGAAATCTAAACACCAACTGCGTGTCTGACTCATGCATGAGAACCCGTCTCCCTGTGGCCACCTTAATCTCGTCATTGTCGGTGAGCTGCTTCAGCTGCCGGAGGACGCCAGTGTAGGGCGCGAACGCGTTGTCGCTGCCCTTAACCTCGCTCACCTTCTCGAACACCAACTGACCATTTGCGACAGCGCGCGTCAGAGCCAGAAGCAGCAGCACAACAGCGACACGTCGACTCGTCGCGCCACCCATGTTTTTCGCCGCCGCGCCTTCCGCCGCGAATGGCTGGCCGTCTTTTGGGTGCGCGTCGACTCTTGCTCGCTAAGGGCGCATTATCAGCGGCGCGCTTGTGAAACGCGACGACGCACGGCCGGACGAGCTCGCGCGCTCGGGATCGATGGAACGCACAGACTCGAAGTAGTGATTCCAGCGTTTGCGCTCTTTGACGACAGGATGTGCATACAGGACGTTGTATAGAGTGGTGTGGCGGGCCTGACAGCCGACAGCGTTTTGCGAACTGCGTGACGCATTGGGGGGTTCCAGGAATGCGGCCAGGCGAGAAACAGGACACACTAAACCACCCAACGGATCGTTTTGGAGTCCGTTTAGGGCGTTGTAAACGTCTGTTGGGGTTGGGGCTTTTTCGCTTTATTTTGTTTTCACCCAAACGTATGGGCAGACAGCAGTACTGTACGATGTACATACCGGGCTTTTGTTACAGGTCCAAAGTTTTTCGGCGAATAACTTGAGCTGTATTAGGTCTTTGTGCCTGAAATTTGAAACGGAGGTTCGTTGGAAACACCCGTGTGTACAATCAGTATTGAGATGCTAGGTACATGTAGTAGAGTCCACGTCTACGTATTTCCAGAAGCTGTGTACACGAAGCCAACGCTGTTTGAGTGTGGAAGGCGACTCGTGTCGGTAGCGGCGTGGCTCGCCGCTTCGATCAGCGCGATAGTTCATAGGGGTTGGGGATAGCTACATAGACATAGAGGCTTCGTTATGGCTCTGCTTGCTGTCGTGGTAAACCCACTGAAATACCGTACCACTAGTGAAAGAGCCGCTTGTGTACTTAGCCAAGAAGGGCTGACAGCCGAGACTCCTTCCATCACTTGCATACCCGCCTGCGCGCCTCCGAAATGAACAGTGCGATTAGTTGCACCTCTTCGCTCTAAGAACCCAAAAAAAACAGCCAATGCCAAAAAAGCACGAGAGCGAATCGTCGGCGTCAACAGCAACAGAAGGAACAAGCTGAAATGGCTTCGGCATCGCTCGAATCGCAGACCCTAGGTGTATGTATGCTTCCTACATAGGTCCTCTACTGGCCTCCTTCGGGCTTTGCAGCTGCAGCTGTGGGCGGGGCGGTTTCTTGGCAGTCGTTCGACGACGAGACACCGCCTCCTTGCTTGGGATCCAGCTGCGCATCTTGCGGAATTGGATCCACTTGCCCGCCGGATTGGGCCTTTCCACCTGTAATGAATTATAGCAAATTATGGCGCGTCTATGCCCAGAGATCAGTACAACGCTGTATAATTAATGAGCTTGGATAAATGTACAGTGGGAAGTTTAAGGCAAGTTAAGGCATAGGTATTAAGGCAAGTTTAATTGGTGCATCTTAATTAATTTAATCAATTGCACATTTTTATTAGTAATTGGAAATATAAAAGTAGTTACACTAGGTACATACCGTAAACCCTATAATTATGTTTAATTCAAGCTTTAGGAGGGTGTACAATTAAAGGGGAGCTTATGAAATAGAAGTGTCGATGTGTGGGATGCTTTGTGGGCGGAAAGACGCGTGGAGGCGATTTTTAAGGAAGAAAGACGCTGCGCACACACGTTGGTGTACCTCTGACACACTCTCATACAGTCTCACATGCACATACATGTACATACACATACATATACGCGATTATACATACGCCCAGACGTGGAAAAGTTTGCCTTTTAGACGATGGTCCATTTAGGGAGGGGGTGTAATTATGGGGGGGGGGTGCTTATAAACGCAAAGTGGTCTTGGGAGGCTGTATAATTACAGGGTTGGGCTAATTATGAAGGGGGGGGGGGCTAATTATAAGGCTTACGGTACCTATACATTTGCCAAAACACTCACTAGAATCTTTCCCAGCCAAGGGCCCCTCTGGCTGACAATTGTTCCTGCGCCTATGCTTGCCATTAGTCTTCTTTGGAGGGACGCTGTTGCAAGCCACGGCCACAATCAAGACCATCAGCAGAATCTGGCGCATTTTTGCCGCAAGAATTGGCTGTTGCAGTTCGCAGCTGTAGTCTATCAACCTACGGGACAGACTTTTAAAATGACTTCGTGTCGAAATGAGCAGCACTGACCAGAATCGTAATGGAGCACCCTTTTGAATGTGTTGGAACAAATTTGGCATTTGGAGGACTCCCTCCGGTCGTTTCAAGTGCCTGTTATTGCCTTATTTGTTAGAAAGGCACAACTACACTGCCCTAGATTTGTATTTTGACATTAAACAAGTGCGCTGCGCAGCTATGTCGAGAAGCTGTTTATGTCTGCAGTAGCTGGATTCGGGAGGCAGGGTTGTGTGGGTTGTGCACATTCTGAAGGTGCGCCTCGGTGAATTTTATGCTGATGACAATCAATCGTTGTCAATCAATGTCGCCGGTAGAATACAGGAGACAGTTCTGGACAGTGCATACAGTAGGAAATAGTAATCAAGCATTGCAGGGGCGGTTGGAATGCATGCATAACAGGTTGGAATGCATGCACCTTTTGAGTATGAAATGAAACACCATAAACTCTGTATTTTGCCACCTGGTGCTACTTGGACACACGCAGCCCTATCCCAAAAACTGCTCAATACTCACCGAAAGCGGTTCTTTTGACACTCCGTTCCCGTCGTCGTCATTAACGAATCTGAGGACACGACCTGAGAGCAGCAGGCACAGCGGAACCATCGCTTTGATTACAAGTTCTTGTTAAGCCCAAAACACACGCCTCCGTCCCGGACCGGTCGGCACCTTTCGGCCCGAGCCGGTCGCGAGGGCGCGCCTATCAAATGCCGTTTCGCCCGCTGCACGGTTAGCATTTTGTTAGCCCCGGCTCTCAACGGTGGCCGCAAGCCGCCATCTAAGTAGGTAGTCTGCGCCTCTGTTTTGTCTAGAGCCGTCGACGCCCACAACCACGCTCCATCCCATCCCGTCGTCGGTCCAAGCTTCGACTCTGCCGCCTCCACTGCAGTACATCTCGCTGTGCGTCGGTTGCTGTCGTCTCCGCCAACATCGCGACACATCTCGGCGCCCCCATTGTCGATCAGCGTTGAATTGCCTATAGCTGCGCTGGCCGGCTGCGCGGCGAGACGACGACTGCCTGCTGAAGCTGAATGACTGACTGACGTCTGACTGACAAACACAAAGTCCAAGCTTTTTCGCACGATGAAGAAAAATGCTGAAACATTGCACGTATCTAGATAAAGGTTTGACGTATAACATGTTATTAAAATTTCAAAAAAATTGGCCAACCTGGAAGCGAGTGGCTCCAGCACCGCAGCCAACCCTGTACATGCCGCTACATTGTCCGTATGTATGTGCATGTACCGTATGTATGTACATGTACCGTATGTATGTACATGTACATGCATCTTTTCCGCATGCTCTCTCCCTGCCTGCACACGGGTCGGTCGCATCGCTTGCACAGACAGTGCTTGTGCAAGGCACAGCGCCGGTTATCCCGCCTATTGTGTAAGTGTGTCAAAAAAGAACCAATGAACTGATATCGTAGAAAGCACCAGGACGCATGAGGCACGGTTCCTATACAACTGTACTTTAAACAAAGCGCCTGCAGTGTTTTACAGAACTGTAAAGTCGCAAATACATACCATGTACACATACACACCCATACACACATACTGTACATACCACGAGGGCCAGTGGTAAAAAAAATTTCCACTTCAATGAAAACGCAAACAAGCTCGTTTCAAAAAGCACTTTATTTGAAATTGTTGCCTTTATTTAAAATTCTGTGCTTCGGCACAGATTGGACCAGTGTACACTTCCTGGAATTCTTTAGCAGTGCCCACTGCCCATTCCTTTGGTGAAATCGCTTTAGCAAGCTTCAATGATACGACGCCCCGTTATTGTCTCCTTTGTTCCATAGCAAAATGCACTGTTGGTGCATTGCAAAATACTACACCACCTTGCTTTTTTTCAGAAAGTCCAAAAATCTGCATTGCAGGCATTTCGTCCCCTTGAATCAAGAGTTTTTGCTTGGTGTTAATGACGGCGCCTTTCTTTGATCTTAGCCTAAAGGCCGAGAAGCGATCTTTCCGTTCTTCCGAAAGTCTTCGTCTAATTACGGCAGTAGACGGGAAGGCGTCATGGAGATGGGTAGGCTACATGGGCCATCGACGGCCTCCTAGCGTCGCCCCAAATCCAACAACAATATCCTTAACGATGCGTTTTTTTCAGATTTGACCCATAAATTTTGCTCTGAGACACAGAAATGTTCCTCCCAAATTGGGCCCTATCCTTAAACGTGTGTTTTCACAGAAATTTTGCTGGAGGACACAGAAATTTTGCTCCGCGATTTGCGGAAAATAACGCGGCGAAAACTTTCAAAATTGACCCATAAATGTTGCTCCCAGACCCAGAAATTCCTTCCCAGATTGGGACACATCCTAGTCCTATCGTTAATGATGCGTTTTCCCAAATTTGACCCAGAAATTTTGCTCCCAGACACAGAAATTTATCTCACAGATTGGGCCCTATCCTTAAGCATGTGTTTTCACAGAAATTTTGCTAGAGGACACAGAAATATTAAATGTTTTTTTAATTTTTTTTTATGAGTTTTTTAGAATAAATCTAAAAAAGGTGTATCTCCAAATTTGTCCTAAGAATGCTCAAAAAAAACTTTCGGCCCGATCCGTCAAGCCATCGAGCCGTCAAGCCGTCAAGCCCGATCCGTCAAGCCATCAAGCCAACATAAAGGAGAACCGGTCGATAACGGACGGACGGATGGACGGACAGACCATTACGAATTTTTTCGTCCGTATGTGAACTCGCCGCGCTGACGCGCGGCGAAAAAAGCAAATGGCAAACTCGGGTGTTTTTTTCAATCAAACTGTTTTTTAATTAGTACGATTTTTTAACTTTTTCAAAATTACCTCAGAATGTAATCTCGACCAAGTAGAGGGTATTCTAACATGTGTAGGACGTAAGCAAGCACAGCAAGAGCACCCTTGCATAATTTCATACTCTTAAGCTTGCCAGCAAAACAAGCTTGGTGGAGCATAAACCAGAGTGCACCATGTGCATGCACAACATGTCCAACATGTTCGATGTGAACCATGTTCCACCATTCAACGATGCGTCAGTTCAGCTCGTTTTTTTCAGCCAAACTTGTGCTTGATAAGATTTCACATGCGCAGGTGGCGCATAGTTTTGGCCGATCGTCAGCTGCAGTGAAGACACTTGATTACTCTGTTGACTTTCAGTTCACTCCTGGGTGGCTGCTGTGCTATCAAAGTGTCGAAGTACATATGACTGCAAAAACATAGACATCACTAATGTTTGTGCAATGGGCGTCAAGTTACAAACAAACATTGGCGTATATTCTCCAAAACTAGTGAAAAGTAAACAAAAAAGAACAAAAAGAGGTTTTTCTACAGAAAAAAACAAGAGCCGTGTTAAAAAAACTTTCTTTTTTTAAATAAAACAGGTTGAAAAAAAGCGTTAACAACTCTAAAAGGAAGGACTCTTGATCGTTCATTCTTGATTGGACCTCAATGGGTGCGTTGTTGACTGCGTCAAATCACATACAATGTACACCTGCGTATATGTTTGTATACACAAGCGCTTCGACAATGATTCTCTTTATTCGCATCCTCGCACAATGAGCCGTTTGATTTTGACGAAGTCTTCAATCACAGGATCCGAAGAAAGCAAAGCAGCCAATGTCCAAAAGAACAACCAAAAGAGAAAATGACCGGTGATCGTTTGTGTCACGAATCAAACATCGAAACAAGTGTCACGTTTCCTTCAACTCTTCCTCAGGTTCCCTATTGTCCATTGACGTCTGCTGCTGGGCCGCCGCCCGCTCCGGCGCGCCCTCCCTGCGCTTGCGTTCCGGCTTGGTCGAGTGGGGTATCTGGAGCATAGGTTTAGGTTTAAGCAGTAATGAGTGCGACTGCATGACAGTAAAAGTGACTTCGAAGTTATTGAAACACTGCATAAATCAACGCCAATATGCTTTACATTTGAATTTACTGTTTGTCCTCCGTTTGCAGCCGCTTTCATAACTACTGATTGTGAAGAACCAGGGCGCGTATGCACAGTCTTAGCACCTAGTCCTAGTAAGTTACTAGTGCTATTGCTATTTACTATGTCTACGAATAGCATGTGCTAGTTGCGCGAATGTTTAGACATAGTGCGTCTGTGTCTATATTAAGCACTTGCTAGTAGTTCCTAGTCGATGAGCAAATTCAAAAAATCGATCAAGAAAAATTAAATTGTCGCAGTTTTTGGGGAAAAGCAAGCAAATAAATTGCTTTTTGTTGGAAAGGAGTGAGAGCAAATATGGCTGAGGTCAGTTTGAAGGTCATGAGTAGTCCTTTTGTGGTAAAATTGTTGCATAACAGGCTAAACTGTGTTTCACAGAATTTTGACTGTTTCAGCAGGTGCGCGCCAGCTTCAGCAAGACTGAGTACGTAGACGGACCTGCTCAAGATGAATCGGTCGTCTTAGCGCCGCGCTAACCGGCCGCAAAGCTCACCCGAGTCCCGCCATCAGAAAAAAATTGGCCGACATCACTGGCGCGATTTAATGCCGAGAGGGGCAAGGTTTTCTCTAAGAGGCAGGTAGGTGGACGAAGTGGAAGTGGTTAGTAAAACGAAGGGCTGGCGCACGTGCCCTGGGGGGAGGAATTTTTCTCCTTTCGGACCATAAAACTTAAATGTGAACACATGCGTGTCCATGGGCAGGGTGGAAGGGCTGGGGTATCACTACACCCTTCCTGTCGGACTCGACCGATCCCAATTTGGCCGGGATGACCCCCCCCCCCCCATAGGTTCAGTTACGACGGAGGCCGAAGGGGATGCCCCCGTCCCACTGGCCTTGTGCACCGGATTTTTTTTGGGGCAGAGGCCCCTCCCCCCCTCCTAGCTAATGCCTACCCGAAATTTTTCCGGAACCCCTCTCTCCAGATAGATAAAATTGCGTGATTTTGAAAAAATAAAATAGCAAAAATATCATTAGACGAAATTCTACGTCACAAAAAAAATGGCAGTCCATCCAAAAAAACGATTTCCCCACCCCCACCCTTTGCGCGTTGTCAATGGGCACCTATGGCAATGGGTTGCTCATTCATGACCCTCAAGGCCATATTTTGCCTGGGCTAAATAAAGCCTACGCAAATCCCCCCCCCCCCCCAATGAATTGTTTTTGAAGCCAACCCCCCCTTGAACATGTGCCCGAATTGTGTGTATAAATTGTGGCGTCTGCTCATCTTCTGCAGGGCGCTCGAGTTCGAGGCGGCCACTGGTGGCGCTGCGATGGCGGCGCCAATAGGTCTTGCCCAGCATCGACTTCAGCCGTGTGGTGGTGGACCAGCTGGCGGCAATGAACTACTTGCTGAGCGGCTGCGTACCTCCACTGCAACAGTGCCGCCTTTGACTCCACCACAACTGATTACCCAGCTCGATTCGATACGGCTGTGTTGTGTCTTCTAGTGCTTAGGCCAATTTTGTACTTTGTTGGGCGCGATATTTGCTCTGTCTTTGTTTACAGTGTGTCTCTATTGTGTCGATAGCACCACTTGATTGTTTGTGTGAGAACAATGAAGAGGGGGCGACAACTGGACCTTTGGCATATCAGCAAACGTAATTTTGTATTTTAGTATTGTAATTGAAACGAAAACTGTTATGAAAATGTGCGTTTTGCGCTATCTAGTTTGCCAAATAGACAGCGCCGGACCAGTCTACGTGCCAACTGTAGGATTCTAGCATTATCTATGCCAGTAGATAGCACTTGCTACGTCTGTGCATCTCGATTTCTAAGCACTTGCTACTAGAAGTAGTAAATAGCGTCTAGACAATGCTAGAAAGCGACTGTGCATACGCGCCCAGGGCCCACATGCACTACTGCCCCGGGAATCTCTTTACCAGAACTTCCAAGTTTTGGGATTCAAGCTGTTGATATGCGTAGCTGTCAGTGTGCGCCTGCGACGTTCAAGTTTCAGATGCAGCGCCTAAGATGCCTAAGATGCCACTTCGATCTCAGAGGGCCGGGCTGGTCCGGTTGCTGGACTTAAGTAGGCAAATAGCTGTCGCCAGCCCCCTAGTTTTTAAAATCCTAAGATGTCGGTCCGGTCCAGAGGCAGAACAGAGCCCATTTTCGGTTTCTCAACGTTTGAGGTTGCTGATTACTGATCACCTGCAATCGACTCTGTATTCAAGTCCTGGCAATTATAGCCAACATCGATGGTCATTCTCAAAATTTTGGTCTGTGCGTCTTTTCGTCCCCGCCCAAATGTTTTACACTGATTTTTGCTTCTTTTCAGTGAGGTGAGCTATCTGGTCTTTTGTGATTTGATATCTACATATAGGTACACTGTAGGTGGTGTACTAGGCACTGACGGCGCGGACAACGATTAAGGGGGGGGGGGCTCTAGTTTCCAAAATTTTTGAGATAATGATGTGGTCACCCCTGGACGTCACGTCCCGTTCTTACTTTTCGAATTTACCTAATTCCAAGTTTTTCGAGATATTGCAACTTAAACCTCCAAAATTTGAAAAAGCAGTGTACTGTAATCTTTTTGATAATCACGCAAAACCCACCGTACGCCATCTAAACAGAGCTTCAACCTGAAATCGACTCTCCTTATGCTGAAGCGCTCGATCAGTGCGTGCGCTAGAAAAATATAGTCGCAGTGTAGTCGAATAATTGATGCCAACATTCGGCAGCGCATTGTTCAAGCGATAATGCCGATATCTTTAAGAAACACGTTTGTGTCACAGAACGTACTATTCGGCGGCGTACTGTACCACTGTGCCCCCCGTGGCAGCTGTCCGTGCGTAAACTAAAACACACGACCAACACGACCACCACGACCAAAACTTTAGGCTTAGGTTTAGGCTTTTGCTTAGGCTTAGGCGCAAGTTTCTGCTTAGACTTAGGCTTATTCTTAGGCTTAGGCTTAGGTTTCGGCTTAGGCTTGTGTTGGGTCGTGTTGGTCGTGTGTTTTATTTAACGCCGCTGTCCGCCGCTTTTCTGGCTCCCGCTTGTAGGCATAACGCGTCTTTTCGAAAAATTTGCTATCTCGGTGTGGTGAGGCCACCATACGCCACACACCCAACACAAAACGTTCGCTCCGCATACCTGTAAGCACTTTCATCTAAGATTACGGTACAGTGTTTTTTTCAAATTTTTGAGGTCTAAGTTGAAACATCGCGAAAAACTTAGAATTAAATTCGAAAAGTAAGAATGGGATGTGACTTCCAGGGGTGTCCCGCAGCTGACCAGACCATTATCTCAAAAATTTTGGAAACTAGAGCCACCCATTAGGGATATCAATAGTACACCAGTATCAGCAACCACTAACTTGGATTACGTGCTAAGGGCTCGTCCGGCCCGCACAAGAACCTTCGCCGATGCTTGCAAGCCGCTTCACAGCAATTCACCAACGACACAATAAGCGTCAACAGCAGAATTTGACGCATTTTAGATGTCAAACGAAGCTGTACAGTAGTTGTGTCAGATATAACGAGGACTTATACTGCAGTGTGTTTTATCGTGTACAAATGTCCTTCAGCAGAAATGAGCAAAATCTGCAATCCGTGTGGTTATAAAGCCAAACTTGCAACAAACTAGAGAATAACTCTAGTTTGTTGCAAGTATTATTGCTAGGAATAAATTCTTGGAAATATCCGTATTCGTGTACATATTGTACATGCATAGGTAGGTGCCTACATGGTTCGTATGTTGCATGACTAGTGTCTACGAAGTGCACAGATAGTTCCAGAAGCTGTGCACACGAATCCACTCTTGTTGGGGCCGACGGGTCATGTCAGTAGGATAGCAGCGTCGCGAGCTATTATTCGTTCAGTAATTGGGGATGGATGGATGCTTGGTTAGCTAGTGGATGCCTGCTGCCGCGGTCAAAACTCAAACGAAGTAGCGTAAATCCCCCCCCCCCCCCGGGCAATATTGTTTTCATTTTTTTTTCAAAAACTAAGTTATTTTGCCCGGGGCACTATTTGAAGGGGGCACTATTGGGGGGGGGGCACTATTGGAGGGGGGAGGGGAGGGGCTCTACTGGAGGATTTACGGTATACTTATGTACTAATGCCAATGGTCACTTGTTCAAAGTCGAAGAGAACGCTCTTGCCATCAAATTTTAGAAACTTCTTTTTAATAGCTTTATGTAGCTAACTGGTGTTTGTGTCAGTGCGCGTGGTGCAGTGTAAATGAAGGACAGACCAACGATCGCAAGGCCGCTAATTTTTTAAATTGCGTTTGCACTAGTCCCCTTGTGCAAGCAACGAACGTATGTAGGTACATTGAAGGTAAATGTTTTTATTTCCATTTTAAACGTTTTCAGTGACCTCCATCGCGAGTGCCATGTGCGAAAATACAACTGAAACAGAAACTGAGAAAGGAAACTGCTAAACCAGCAAACCACAGGAGAAAGACGGCTGCAAAGTGCTCCAAAGCCAACGTGTTCCCAACTTTATGAGGATCGGTGGAACAGGCGGTCCTGGAAATTTGTTCGGTCCTTGCGATGAACTGTTCTTCCACGCTGAAGATCGCCGACAATCTTTTCACAAAAGCGGCTCGCAGACGATGCTTGTATGGAGAGCTTTTCGGAACGACCACCGATGACAGCGTCGACAGACCTACAGTGCAGGGAGGCTTTGTTTCAAACAACTTGCGTGGAACTGCGAGAAGTTGAGCGTATACGACTGTTCCGTATGGGACAGCGACCACAACCCTGTTTAAACGCCGCAAAATTCGCCACAACGCGCTTGTGGTTTGGCTTGGAAGGGAGTACGATTTCGGACCGATAAGCAGATTCCCATCTGTCTGAGACCTATTTGATTACCTAGATTGCTTGATATCGAATTGCGATCCAGTAAAGCTAAAACTCGAAAACAAAATTGTACGTACGTCCTGTTTGGAAGGGCAGCGTAACTAGGTTGCAGTCTTTGACCGTCACATCGACGACAAGCGGTAGCAGACTCGAATAGACAAATCTTCCACTTTTCAACTTCTCTATCAATTCTTTTTTACTGCCGACGGAGTGCGGCGGATGCGACTCAAAAACCCTGGCGAATTTCGTGGCGAAGTCGTCGCGTTGGGAGCCGTCCACGAGACTTTTGCTGAAGTAGAACTCTTGAATGCCAGCGTCCACCAGCATCGTCAACTCTCCCCGACGGAGGACCGTCAACAATTGCTCCATCGTCTCAATTCCTGGCGGACTCTGTGGAATGTAGAGGGATCCAAGCAAAAAACTGGGATACAGTCCATGGAACAAAGTCCAAGTGAGCAGCAAAACAGCCGTGTTGATCGAATTGACTGACGATGCACAGCTGCCACCGGCGCAACGGCCAGAAAGCCATCGAAGTCCAAAAACGGCCAGTATCAATGCTGCAATAAGAAGCAACACCATAGGGTCAAGAATCCGCAACAGGCCTAAGCCTAAGCCTTTTGTACGAAATGGTCACTGCTGACGACAAAGGCAACTGAACCAAAAATCGTAGGGTAAAGATATTCCAGCTGCTCCAATCCTCTGGAGGTGACCGCTGCAAGCGGAGGAAGGCAGTTTTCATATAGAGGTACTGTACGTGTACATATACAGGGTAGTTACACTACACTACACTACACTACACTACACTACACTACACTACACACTACACTACTACACTACATATGTACATGTACATATGTATGTATGTACACTTGTACGTTGATCTGCATATCACACAACACGCATGCGATTTTACCGTAGGTTCTGTAGTTTAAAATACAGAACGAAGAAAGGCATGCACGCGCATTTCTTTAGCGATTCATGACACTAGTTCGGCCATTCATTATTTTGTGAAAAAAAAACTGAAAAATGAGGCTGGTCAACGATGGACGCACTTTATGACGCACTTACGCAAGAGGATCGTCATCGTGTCGACCAAACCCTGCTCCAGCATGCTTAGAAGGAACTCAAAGTCCGTTGCATTCTCCAGCAGTTTTGTCTGGAACCCTTGCACTAGCACTAGCAGTTTGACCAGAAGAAAGCAAGAAAAGTTCAGGCCACTGATTGTTTCACAGTAACGGCTTTGGGTTTTCGATATAAGAATAGCAAGCGGGTGAAAAAAACGTTTCTCTTTTCATTAGTTTGCAGTTACTACATTAGTTGATTATTTTTACTGATTTCATAGATAGAATATGAATCATATTTATTGATTATATTATGATTATTATTACGATATTATAATTATAATTATATTATATATTTATTCCGGAGCTTCCACTGCATGAGTGTATGGATGCGTCGAGACTCAAGGAACTGATGAGCTGCCTGCTCAAACCTTTGTGCGCCAATCAGTGCTATGTACTATGCTACGTAGAAGCTTCCACTTACACGAGCTTCCTTATGCTCTACAAACAATAGACCTAGAATTCCAACCGCAATTAAAAGTGCGACGCCTCTGCTAATACCACTGGCTAATTTGCAGTGTTTGTACAGGCGCGTGGGTGGCTCGTGCTCTTGCAAAGCAGCTGCACTTCTCAGGCGGCGGGCAAAAAAAGGTGGCGGGCGGCGGGCAGTTGCGTGCGGCGGCGTGCAGTTGCACTTATGCCGAGCTACACAAATGTCGCTACCGTACGCGCTTATCGATTGTGTTGTGCCTCCCTCGTCCTCCCTATGGTCGCGACGCGATTGCATCACTCATCCCCCTCCCCCCCCCCTACGCGTGTTGGGCTCTAGAGAAAGGAGTGCGCCCTTTGTCTTTGCCAGTCTCTGCCAGTGTGTTCGTCACGTGTTCGTAGTGTTCGTCAAGTTTGGAAGTATCGCGCGACGAGTACCGGTCAGTGTCCGTGTGTGTGTGTGTGTGTGTGTGTGTGTGTGTGTGTGTGTGTGTGTGTGTGTGTGTGTGTGTGTGTGTGTGTGTGTGTGTGTGTGTGTGTGTGTGTGTGTGTGTGTGTGTGTGTGTGTGTGTGTGTGTGTGTGTGTGTGTGTGTGTGTGTGTGTGTGTGTGTGTGTGTGTGTGTGTGTGTGTGTGTGTGTGTGTGTGTGTGTGTGTGTGTGTGTGTGTGTGTGTGTGTGTGTGTGTGTGTGTGTGTGTGTGTGTGTGTGTGTGCGCGCGCGCACTGCGAGTGTCACCAAGAAGAAGGGACTAGGGAGCGAGGAAGTCGGGCTTCAAGAATCGAATCCGCTTTCTCTCACCCAAGCAAGCCCCAAGGCAGAGAGCGACACGCGTCCTCCCCTCCTGGGTCTCTTCGGCTTCTAACCTCTTTTCTAACGGACACAGGCGTCGCCATATGTCTTTGTCATTTAGCCATGTTGACAAAAAGTGCCGAATTCTCGCTCGCGAGTGCTTTTCTCCATGGGGCGCTGTTTGCGCAGCAAGAGGAAGCAATAAAAGTGTCGACTTACCGCTTACCATGTCGTCGTCTATAGGCGCCTGTATCACACCGATAGACGCCTGTGGTAAAGACCGAGACAGCCGACCACTCCAGCGCTTACACTACCTGCCATGCCGACGCATTTGGTGAAAAGTCCACAGGCAAACCCTACAAACGACTGAATTGGTCATCCATTCATTCATCATTCTTGTAACTAACGAATCGCTCACCGGTTTCTTTGAAGCTTTAGATTTACTTGCAGAGGTTTCACTTTCGAGGGTTTCGCAGAGCACCACCAAATCATCTTGTGCTGAATAAACAGAACGTACATTTCTGCACTCTGCAGATGAATTCCAGTAGTAATTCTGCTCTGCCTCCAGTCCGAATCGGCATTTTTGTTGACCCTCCTTACGTGAACCCCTGTGTTGAGCGCAGTTTGAGCTTGCTGCCCACTCCCAGCTGCCCACAGCCCGGGGTCGACGTGGCCATCGCTCAACATGTGCTCGACGAAGCGGCACTGCAATACAGGCTGGTGAACATCGCATCGCTGAAGCAGGACTACAGAGCACAATTTCCGGCCAATGTCACGGACCTTCAGTTCATTTTAAGCATGCTGGACCGTGGTGTGGTCGACATGTTGGCCACACTCCTGAGTGAGTGTGTCTCGAAATAACAAATGGATACGGTAAACTAATGCCATAGAGCGCTAACGGAATGCATGGGCATGTGGTTTGTTCTGCACTTTGAACAACAGAACCTTGGTAAGTGCTGCAAAATCGAAAACACATTGTAGGCTGTGATCTACAGTCTTTCTTTCATGCATATGTTGTATACCTATATGCATATGAACAGTGTTTCACATTGTTTGCAGCCGTCAGCTCGACGGGATTCGAGCAGCTAGAACTTCTCTACCCAACGCTTTTTGGCTCGTTTGCCTTCGTCGTCAGCAGGGACCATTTCGCGCCGACGATCAACTTGGGCCTGTTACGAATTTTTGAAGCAGAGGTTCTGCTTCTTACTGCTGCATTGATGCTAGCCGTTTTTGGAATTCGATTGCTATTCGGACGTGGCACAAATGGAACCTGTGGATCTTCAGCCAATTCTATTAACAAGGCTGTGCTGCTGCTTACGTGGACTTTGTTTGGTGGACTATATCCCAGTTTTTTGCTTGGATCCCTCTACATTCCACGAAATCCTCCAAGAATAGAGACGCTGGAACAATTATTGACTGTCTTACGTCGAGGAGAGTTGACAATGCTACTGGATCCCGGAGTTCGAGAGCTCTACTTCGACAAACGTCTCCTGGACGGTGTCCAACGCCACCACTTTGGCTCGAAATTCGCCAGGGTCTTTGAGTCGCACCCGCCGCACTCGGCTGGCAGTAGAAACGAATTGATAGAAAAGTTGAAAAGTGGAAGATTCGTCTATTCGAATTTGTTACCCTCTGCCGCTGACGTGATGGCCAAGGACTGTGACCTAGTACTGTTGCCCTTCCAAACAGGACGTAAGTTTAATTTTGTTGCAACAACAGTGCATCAAATCCTGAAATAGTGGATCACTATATTTTTGCCCATAAAAGGCACATGGCACAACATGCGTGCGTACCGGGGGCACTATTGGAGGGGGCTCTATTATTTCAACCTTGTCATACCCAGGAGCACTATTAGAGGGGGGCACTATTGGGCTGGTTGTATTGGTGGATTTACGGTTTGTGTGCAGCATCTTTTTCCCGTAAAAATCGCCTCCACGTGCCTTTCCGGCCACAAAGCTTCCCACACATCGACACTTCCAGTTTATAAGCCCTCCCCTTATAATTAGCCCCCCCCCCCCCCCCCTAGAATTATACACCCTCCTAGAGCTCAAGCAAAAACCAATTAGCCCCCAGAGGGCTAATTATAGGGTTCACGGTATTTGAGCGCACAAAATATCTAAAAGTAGTTTGCAAACAACTTTTATGTTACTGCAGGTCTGTCGACGCTGTCATCTGTGGTAGTATCTAAACGCTCTCCGTACAAGCATCGTCTGGGAGCCGCTTTTATGAAAAGATTGTCGGCGATATTCAGGGTGGAAGAACAGTTCATTGCAAGAACCGAACGAATTTCCAGGACCGCCTGTTCCACTGATCCTCATAAAGTTGGGAACACATTGGCATTGGAACACTTTGCAGCCGTCTTTCTCCTGTGGATTGCTGGCCTAGCACTTTCCTATGTGGCTTTCTGCTTGAGTCGTATGGTCGCCCATGGCATGCGCGTGCTCGCGAGTGGCCTCAATTGAAAGGGAAGTACAGCAGGACCACCAAGTACAATTGCACGTCACCTGGAGGGGACTATCACAATGACCCATAAGGCACCCCTCCAGGGCCTGCCCAGCATCAGGGGAAAGCTTCGCAGACAGACAGACACGGCGATTATAGTATGAGATGGCGAAAATGAGCAACAATGGCCTAGTGATGGCCATGGGCAGCGGCATGGCCTAGTGGCAAAAAACCGGCCTCTTGCGCGCAAGGTCCTGGGTTCGATTCTTGATGGCGCCACTAGATCGAGGACTTCCCTTTCCATGGATTTTCTCGTGCCATCGCTGCCCTAGATTACAGATGGCGTTCTTCCGAAACTCTTCCGCTAATTATACGGCTGTAGACGGGAAGACGTCATGGAGATGGGTAGGCTACATGGGCCATTGACGGCCTCCTAGCGTCGCCCCAAATCCAACAACAACCAACAAAATATTGATGGCCATAGCGCACGCAATAGGCATAGCATAGCTTTTAGAATGAATACTGCCAGTGCCAAGACAGCCTTGGACTTTCCCCAATGCTTCGCGTTGTCTACGTCCCTTGGATGTGTTGGGATTGGCCAAATAAACCGAACCGAACCAAGCCTCGTCGCTGATGCGATCACCACGCTGGCCGAGTGGTGGGTTACACGTAACCGGGTTTTTTAAGTGGTGGGAGGGTTGGAGACGATTCTGGGGGGGGGGCACGCAGATTTAGAGAGGGAGGGGTCCCAGAAAGGAAAATGTACCTAAATAGTGTCTAAATAGGCCCTTTTTGTCAAAAATGTGTTAAAGAAGGTTTAAATACCGTAAACCCTATAATTAGCCCCCCCTATAATTAGCCCCCCCTATAATAATACACCCTCCCAAGACCACTTTGAGTTAATGAGCCCCCCCCCCCTATAATTACACCCCCTCCCTAAATGGACCATCTATCTACTTACAAATGCGCCGCGTGCACGGGTTTGTTTGTATGTTTGTTTGTTTAAAGTAAACTCGCGATCAGCTTGACGTACGTGCACGCGCGATGGCTCGATCGAATGCTCGAGACCCCAGGATGGTCATGGGCAAGGTCGATTTTGGATATGCAAATTCATACAGTAGTTACGGCGCATTTTCAAATGTTGCAGCACCGATTAACACTACCAAACGAATTGCACCTGGATGAATTGCATATCAAACGACTCGCCTCGACGTCACGAGTCATTTGCACGTGCTTATGCACGATTATGCAAATGCGTACTGTAGTTGTGGTACATTGTACATTGTACTGTACATTGCAGCTTGCCTAATTGGGAAACTTCCAGAACGCGTGCAGGCACGCACCCACGCACGCACGCACGCACGCACGCACGCACGCACGCACGCACGCACGCACGCACGCACGCACGCACGCACGCACGCACGCACGCACGCACGCACGCACGCACGCACAAGCGTGCACGCACGCACGTACACACGCACGCACGCACGCATAAACGCACACACGCACGCACGTGCACCCACGCACGCACACACACCTTCCAGAATGGGTGCACGCACGCAGGCACGCACGAACGCACGTACACACGCACACACGCACGCACACACGCACGCACACACGCACGCACACACGTGCACGCACGCACGCACGCATGCACGCACAAGCGTGCACGCACGCACGCACGCACGTACACACGCACGCACACATGGACGCACACACGCACGCACGTGCACGCACGTGCACCCATGCACGCACGTGCACGCACGCACGCACACCTTCCAGAACGCGTGCATGCACACAGGCACGCACGCACGCACATACACACATACGCACACACGTGCACGCACGCACGCACGCACACACACGCACGTGCACGCACGCATGCACGCACACCTTCCAGAACGCGTGCACGCATGCAGGCACGCACGCACGTGCACGCACGCACGCACGGGAGTGCATGCACGCACACACGCATGCAAACCTTCCAGAATGCATGCACGCACGTACGTGCACGCACGCACGCACGCACGCACGTGCACGTACGTGCACGCATGTGCATGCACGCACGCACGCACGCCTGTGCACGCACGTGCATGCACGCACACACGGGAGTGCACACACTCACGGGAGTGCGCGAGCGCATGCACGCACGCAGGCACGCACGCACGCACAGAGGAGCACAGAGTTTGGGCCAGTTTCTGTCAATGGGGTGCACGCCTTCACGATCAACAGACGAGCACAGAATTTGGGCCAATTTCTGTCAACGGGGTGCACGCCCTCACGATAAAAAGAGGAACTCAGAATTTGGGCCAGTTTCTGTCAACAGGGTGAACGCCCCAAAGGGGGAGCATTGGGTCCCTCAATGCTGACAACTGTCCTAAGAAACACTCGCCTACACAAGCACTTCATATGCAAATCAATTGCTTTGTGCCTTAATGTATACATGGCGGCCGAAGGCCGCGCGCGCCTCTAGTCGTCTAAAACGCACATGTTTCCATGTCTGGGTGTACGTATGGTCGCGTATGTGTATGTATGTACACGTATGTGCATGTGAGACTGTGTGAGAGTGTGTTAGAGTGTACCAACGTGTGTGCACAGCGCCTTTTTCCCTTAAAAATCGCCTCCACGCGCCTTTTTGCCCACACATCTTCCCACTCATCGACACTTCCAGTTTATAAGCCCCCCCCTATAATTAGCCCCCCCTATAATTATACACCCTCCTAGGGCTCGAACGAAAAATTAGCCCCCGGGGGGGCTAATTATAGGGTTTACGGTAGCTAGTTTTTATAATAGTAGACAAGTTGGAAAACTTCGGGAAAATTCTGCGGGGTCTGGGGGGGGGGGCTGGGTGGGGTCAACATTCCAGCTGGGCCACCCCACAACTCCCCCCCCCCCCCCCCAAGTTACATGTATGCCCCGAGAACTCCATGTTCACAACGTTGTTTGACGCGGAAAAGAGGAAGTACCCAATGAGCTATGTAAGTAGAGGGCTTCGTCTGCGACCGCGAGTCGCTTGCATGAAAAAATTATCAGCGATCTTCAGAGTAGAAAAACAGTGCATCGCAAGGACCGGACAAATTTCCAGGACTCCCTGCACAATTCCTGTACATTCCCCAAAATCCACCGAGCATAGAGATGATGTACTGAAGCGGCAAGCCTGACTGCGCCTGTACAAGGTTCTGCTATACAAACTTCTGTACAACTGGCGAACAGTACACGAAATGGGATACGATGCGGCGAGGTTCACGAAGACAGATTCATATGTACAAGGAACTGTCCGTTGTCGAATGGGCGAGGGTATTATGTGCAGAGAGGTGAGGGGAGAGGGACGCTATCTCGGCGTCGTCCGCTTGTGCCGCGGGTGTCCAGTCCGGTCTTGCAACAGGCCCGCTGCCGCCGCCGCTTGTCAGCTGAGGGATGCCGCTTGCGCCACAGGCAAGCCTTGAGCGCCGACGGCGGCTGGATCAGAGGGCGCAGCTGCAGTCAAGTCGGCAGGAGCTTGGCTTGGCTGCGCTAGAGGGATAGACGCGACGCCTGGCTGCTGGAAGCCGGTCGGCGGGTGGCTGGCGTCCTTGGAAAAGTTCAGCGCCGTTGGAGTCCAGAGTTGAAGAGGAAGAGAACAGGAGTACGGTATGTACAGGTGTAGGTACATAGGTTGGCTGGTGGACGTCCTGGCGGACGTCAGTACAGATGAGCATGGGCCGGGCCTGGGCCTGGTTTTCCAGGGGCGGGCCGGGCCTGCCTCGTTTTTGGGCGAAATTCAATAGAAATTTGCGGATTTTTGCCTGGGCCGGATTTCTGCCGATTTGGCCGGGCCAGGCCGGGATTTCCAGGCCCATGCTCATCTCTACTAGGTATATACACTACGTCGTTCGAGCAAAGCAATATTGTCACGCAATTGATCAGCACGCATTATTATAGTGTTATATACTGCAGCACAGGCTCCGCCCCCTCCTCTGTCTGCGGTCTCGTGTAGATGATATCTGTCGACTGGGCCTTCGCCCACGCCCACTCGGGGTGTGGACGATACTCGAGCGTGGACGCTGTACATAACTAGTGTCTGCGCATTGATCTTATCATTCATTCCACCAGCTACTCACCCGCTGTGTTGTAACTTGTTAGTCAGCGTCCTTTTCGTTGCTGGCTGCACCGCGTCGCTGGAATAGCCGAACTGGCGTAGCCCACTGCTCCTTTGAAAGGAATTGTCCAAAAATGCCTCTTCCAATTGAGGTTGTCTCAGAGATGTTTCGCCATTTGCCTCTGGCGACTCTGGCTATGTGCCGACTGGTCTGTGGAGCGTGGCGGCGCCTCTTGCCAGCCGAAGGTGGGCGGGAGTGGCTGTGCATCGTGGAAGCGACTCTGCTCATTGAGCCGCCGGTCAGAGAGGAGGACAGGCCGCTCACGCTCCGGTGGCTGTCGATGCGTGACAAGCGCCCGGCAAGGGTCGCATGGCTGCTGCGCGCCGCTGGACAAGACGTGGAGACGCGCTTTCGCTGCGCCGACGACGCCGTCCGCCAGTTTGCTGGAAGACGGATCCTGGCCGCTCGCCGGAGCGGTAACTGGGACAAGGGGCCCTAGCTCCCCCCATTCTAGTAGGCAAGGGGCCCTAGTAGATGGGAAACGACGTGCGACAAGGGGCCCTAGTGGGCAAGGGGCCCTATGGGCAAGGGGCCCTATCCTATACCGACACGGGCAAATTTGGCACAGCAGCGGGCGTGCGACTGCGCTTTAAAAATGTATTCGCTTTACGTTGTGTGCGTTTGTATTGCTGATTGGATCAGAGGGCCGCAGATTGTAGTCTGGGTAGAGAAGTGTAGCAACGTCGAACAGAAGCAATGACGTCGACGTCGTCGTCGAAATGGGTAGACAGTGATGGTTAGCTTTTCAAAAATTGAAGCGTTTTCGATGTTTCACGGTTACAGTTGATTGAACCGATCCAGCTGAAAATGTGCACACTTCTAAGCTATAGGCCGCGAACAATTCAGGCACAAACCATTGAGGAACAGGTTGAATGGAGGAACAGGGTGCTGGATGAAATCAAATGTAAAATGTAAATGTAACAGCCGAGAAATTAGCGATCTAACGTTGGAAATAAGCGGTGGCCCACCCTGTACATGTAAGCGGGTTGTGCTTACCGTCAGCTACTACAATATGTTTTTACGACTCTCTCTCTGCCCCCACATCTTGATTGGAAGTGAAGAACTCGTCTGTTCTCCCACCAATGGTTTTTAACTGGATATTGTTATGCACATGCACAGCAACCGCACACATGTATGCAGTGCAGATGAAGAAAGTTGCGCGGGCAGTCTAGAAGTTGTGAGAGGCAGTCCGCCCCTCCCTGCCCCTCCTAGCGCCGCCACTGAACTAGGGCCCCTTGTCGCATAGGGCCCCTTGCCCCTAGGGCCCCTTGCCCATCATAACTGATTACAATCTACTGGCTAGTAGGGCCCCTTGTCTCCTAGGGCCCCTTGTCACACATTCGCCGGAGCGCCCGCATCGGCGTTCGCTTCGAGAACAAGCGCGCGCGCGAGTCACTCGCCATCAGCGCCGCTCCTGGCGACGACACGGCGGCCGCGCTCGTTCAACTCCTGCTCGTCGTCCGTCGTCTCGCTTGCGAGCCCGCCAAGCATTTGGCGCTCGTACGCACGACACTCGACACCATCCGCAACTTCCCGAGCGTAGACGCCACTAGCGTTGGGGACATGCTGAGCGATGTCTCTCTCAGAGAGAGCCGGGATCATCGACTCACGACGGAAATCCGAGCGCCCTTTCTGGAACGACTCACGGAGTTTCACGGCTGGAACTTCTGGAGCATTGAGTATCCGGACAGGCACTATTCGTTCGCGCGCCTTCGACGGCTGCGTCTCGACGCGCTCGAGTATCCTAGCGATCGCCGCACGCGCCTGCCCAGCGTGCGCCAGCTGCTCGTGTCCGAGTGCACGAATGTCTCCGGCATCGAGAGCGTGGAAGACGTGACTCGTCTCACGCCGAACGTCGAGCAGCTGGTCATCGAGGAGGCGAACGTCTGTTACTGCGACTGCTCGACACGCTTGCCCGTGCTGCGCTGGTGCTGGCGACCTCCCGCGCAGTTGCGCTACCTTCGCGTAGGGCTGGTCCGCTTCCGCTGCCCAAGCTCCATCGCCCATAGGAGCGAGCGCTGCCCGCTGAGGGCAAGCTCCAAGGAGGCGGCGGCGGCGACGGCCGTGTCCTGGCGCCCTGCAGATGGCGACTCTCCTCGGCTGATTGTCGACTTCGTCAAGGAGGACCGATGCGGCTGCAGGAGCCCAGCATCAACGCCTTTTACGGGTCACGTCCACCTGCCTCGAGACAAGCAAGAGCGAACGAAGCTCTACAGCGACTTTATCTCTTCCAGCATTTTCTGTGCCGATCGGCACACTGCGGCAGCGGCAGAACTGCCGCGGCAGTTTTGCGCAGAGCTGTTTCCATGTTGGGTTACACAACATTTCGATGAAAATGCTTGCGCGACGTTACTGCTGCGTTATAGGGCGATTTTGTCTGAAAAAACGTGTAAATAACCTGTTCTACGTCAAAAACTGAACAAAAATTAGACTATTGCCAGGTTTGTGATACGTTGGTTCACAAAATGGAATGCAACTGTAACTTGACGGTAGTCATCATGTAACTGAACATGGCACTAAACTGACGTTGTGTTCATCTTCTTTTGTGGCGTGTGTGACAACGAAGCGCAAACTGTGTACAATAAGAACGCGACGTCAACATGGGCATTTGCTGTACACGACAGTTGCCATCAAAACGTGTCCAAAACAACGCTTGAATCACCACAATCGGTTGGTGCGAGCTTTCTATAGGTTTGCGTGCCACTTAAGGAAACAATTGATGGAGCAAAGGTACACGTCGCAGACAGCACACGACTGGTGCGTCTGGACGGAGACATCATGGAACTTGGTCTGCTTGTGGCCCCTCGTTTGTCCGCACCTGCCCCTTTTCTCTTTTCGCGTGCCAGTGTGACCACCTTGGAGTAGGGCGGCAACAGTGATGTTGGGCCCACTCAAGCGTTCCAAAGAACCAGGCAGGTGCGTCTGAACAGTGTTAAATGACAATTGTAAGGCAAGACTACATTGAATCTTTGACCTGTTTTAGCAATGCCAACTGAAAGAGCTGTTCCATGAGCAGCATTTTGAAGGTGGACATGTAGTAAGCATTGTCATTGGACAGCATCTTCTTGATGCAAAAGGTGTTGAGGAAGGTCAATTCCAGGTAGTGGTCAAAGACTTTTTTTGTCCATTTCGTTCTTCTCGTGCTGTGACGCACATGGTCCATGAGTTGATCACCTTGATCCACATAGAACCTGTAAGTGACAGGGTTGTAGTGCATGTAATGTTAATGCCACGTTTGTGTGTTCATATTTGTGATGTCAAGTTTGTGTTGTGTTTGTGCATTTAAGGAACGTCTGAGCAAGATTTGTTTGTTCAAAACGCTCACATGTGCTTCGAGTAGAGCTGATAGAGTAGCGGCTGAGGCACTCTCTTCAGCTGGTACGCCTTAGTCTTCTTGTCGACCGTCTTTCTTGTGCATTCGCCAATGTCGTTCTTGATGTCAGGGAGGGAGCTGAGGAGTTGACAAAATTTGCTGTCTAACCAGTTGACCACTGTGAGGTTCGCCTGGTTCGCAAATGCGAACATTGCGTCGCCACGGTAGATGTCGATTTTTTTGTACTACAAGAGTACAACGTGTAAGTAACTCAGCAATGACACGTAGTTTATTGACAACAAGACAACAAGACACCATAAATTGGGTACACGTAAGTAAAAGGGCATGAAAAGCGCTCAAACTCAACTCCAACTAAAATGGACCACCGAACCTCAGATTTTTTGGTGACCAGTATAGTTTGCGGTAGAAAACACCTTGCCCGGCGAATAGTGCCGACAGAATAAGTTTTTCGCGCCTCAAGCGCAGTGAAGAGAAGGACGTCCGAGTAATAATTATCGACGAACAGCTAAAAGCGGTTGTTTTAGAAACGTGCATAATCTTCAGGTACGTTATTGAACACGGTACAAACTGGCTTACGATACGTCCTTGGTCTCCATACGAGAAGTCGCCGACACCGAGCTGATTTTCATTCATCTCTTCTCCAAAGATTAGCTCAAAGACTTTTGAAAAAATTTTTCCCTTTGCATCAGTCCGCAGCGGTTTGGTGTTGTGCATCATGGACCTACAATTTGCTGCGTTTGAGTTCGGTTTGAGAAGCAATAGTAAAGCGAACGTGACACGAACACATACCGATTGATGTAGCCGCCCTTGCTCGACAGCTCGTACGTTTTGATTCCATACCTTTTTGAGCCGGGTTTGCCAGGATTGTGCGTTCGGAATGGGTGACGAGCTTTGCAGGGAATTACATTTTCATCAACCGCGACACATTCCGAAGGCACAAAGTTGACGTGAGCGCCAATATTGAACGCCTTTTCTAGAGGCTCCACCTTGTAGTTTCTGTTAAAATTGGGCGACCTACTGTCGCTCTCGCCAGTGGATGCTGCCAGGTCGGGGTCGTAGAAGCGCATAAAGCGCTCCATTGACAAGAATTTAGCATAAGGCATTGCTTTAATAACCGACTCATTTTTGCAGTATTCATTAAACCAATGCATCTTTCGCTGAATAGGGTTTGTTTTTATGTATTAACTAATACGGGGCAAACTACACTGGAACATTGACATACGTCGACGCATTGTGACAGCGACATCAACAGCGCCACTGCCATGTAACCAGCCAAATCATACTTGTCAAAGATGTCGGCGGCGGATGCGCATGATGCTGATGCAAACTTATTCGTGAAAGTAAGCCACACAGCCAGAAAATACTGTGCGACGGAGTTAAAAATGTGAACCTCAGACGTGTCAGACTCAAACAGCTTTGGACCGGATTTTGGTCCGCTGTAAGGCTGACGTGTCTAAAGTGTACTATTTGTGTATATTGAACGAAGTACATTGTTCACATGCAGTAACATCGAACATGCAACTGTATGCTAACTATGCATAAACTTGAACTCTGATTACTGAATGTGTGCGCATACTGGAACGTGCCTAACCTCAAACTGCGCCCAAACTAAAACGGAACTCAACTCAAAACTGCGCTCAAGCATTACAACAACGTAACATCAGCGGCAGCATTACAAGCACAAGTAAATGATAGACCTGGGGGGGTGGTTCCTTGTCGGTCCAAGAGAAGCCGTCATTAACATTCTGCACGCCATCAAGATGCACCGCGTTTCTCTTCATCGCGTCCGTCCACTGCTTTTCAGGAATGGAGTAGTCCAGCACCGTAACAGTGTCTGAGCCAGTGGTGGACCGAATCGAGAGCGGCGCACAGTTGTGCGCAGGAACAGAGGTATCCGTGGCGAACAACTGCTCGCTCGCAGACGTGCGCACTCGATTGGCACCCTTCTTTCGCTTCACTAGAAATAAACAGTGGAACCTACTGTAGTGACGCACCGCACCAAGTTACCTCCACGTTTTGGTCGAGTGGAGAGGCTCATGTTGTGGCTGTCCCCACCCTGCCGATGGCCATGGCGCCCCCCTGAGGTTTGAGGAGCAGATGGACATTGGCCAACTGATACATCATAGTCACTATCGGTCGACGTCTCTGATTCATTAGAGGACTCGCTGTACTCGAACTCACTGTCCGTCTCGTCCATGAAGCCGTGTCAACCTTGGCAACTGTGCGCAAACTTTGTAAAGCGACAACATGTCAGTAACATGGACATTCCGCATTTGGAAGAACGGTTTCTCGAGATCAACAAAACCGCTTTACTCGCTGACGAACGCAAAACGTTGCTCTTCAACGCTCCTACAGAGCCGATCAACGCACGATCCGCAAGACGAAAAAAAAGTGTAAAGTGTCAAAAAACGGGTCGGCCGGTCCTCGCCCCTTCACTCCATCCTCTGGCCTCACACCTTGTTCCCGCGCAGACGGTGCAGCTTGATGACTTTTTCAGCCTGTTACAATGTGGCGCTAACCGTGCACCGTATCGATGGGCGCGCACAGCTGGCATTGACATACCCGCTGCTCCATTTTGCGGTTGTCAATGGTCGTGTGCTTCGACAGGAACGCGACCACGACCTTTGCAGCGTCACTGTCCGACGTGACTGTGGGGGTTCCGAGAGCCTTGGTCATCAGTTTGACGATCGTCTCGTCGGTCACCTGTAATGAATCATTCACGAATGATTTACACCAGTCGGCGGAGCAGACGTAGCACGAACCTGGCCCCCAACGGCTTCGTCTTCGTCATCTTCGCCGCAGTCACTGCCGCTCCAGTCACTGTTGTTGAACACATCAGTGGGCGTTGGCGGCTTCACCGGTGCAGCCTCGTGCGGCACGTCCACGGCAGGCGGCGCTCCTTCGACCTGGGCAGCTTTGTGGCGCAGCTTCTCCGCCGAGGTCGTGTGCGCCTCGGGAGGCGCGGCCGCTCCCACGCCCTCGGCAGACAGGCGACGGCGCTTTTCCGAGGAGCGAGTGCTGCTGCGCTAGAGAACGTGATGGTACGTATGCAGAGTCATGTGCCAACGTGGTGGTGGCTTGCACTCACACGCTGCAGTCGTTGGTAGCTTTTTGGGGTGTCCGAGACCGGGCCGCCGACCATCAATTTCTTCTTCGCAGAGGTGCCTCTGCCCTTCAAGCGTCTCTCTCGGCTGCCACCTTTCTGCCTGAACTCATGCTGTTCACATTCATCAATTACATGCAGGAAAACCATTGCCCCACTGACCCTTGGGGCAAACCGAGAAGCCCAAGCGAATGCAGCAGCCTCTGGTTCTCGAGTATGTTCCTAGGATGCCGTTGACCCGTCCAATTTTGGCTATGATTATTCTCTGTGTAACGTGATGCAAACTGGGCAGGGAATAACCGTGCATGAACTTGACAACCCAAAAAAGCAACAAAACTTCACGGGTCAACAACACACTTTGCTTGCTGCCGACGAACGGTAGTGGTTGGTGTCGGATCCCCGTCCGTGTAGCCATCGTCTGTCACATCCTGGCCCGCCGACTCGGTGGGCGTGCCCAACACCCCGTTCATGACAGCAGCCGGTACAATGGGCGAGTGCGCCTCGTCGTCGCTGCTGAAGGACATGACTGCGTCCGGCTCTGGCGTTTCCACGTCCTCGTCAGGTTTCTTCGCGTTCTTCCTTTTGCGGCTTGTAGACGGCGCCGAGCCCCCCAGCTCCCTGGCAGTGGAGGCCAAGGCCTTGGCAGCGGCAGCTTTGGTCTTGCGCGGCAGAACCACCTTAAGTGGCAACACTCGGCTGTTGGACTGTTCGGGGTCGGTGGAGATGGCCACCGCCGGCTCGTCGTCCTTGCCGGCCACGTCACCTTTGCGCGCTTTCTTCGCGCACGACCGGCTGTCCATGTTGATGCCTGAGGGGCACGCACCACATTAATTAAACGGGTCAAGTTAATGTCAAGGTCCAACCGCTGCTTGTGAAGCTGTGTAGATTCAGCGGCTTCAGCACCATGCTGCTGCGGTTGACGCTTCTGTAAAGCTTGTCATTGGAGTCGTGCTGCTTACTCCGCTTCTTGCAGGTCTCCAAGTTTGCGAGGCTGCGGAGCACAATGAGGACAATGCGCCTCGCGCTGTCCTGCAAAACTGACGCAGCATTGGCGTTAAATGCTTAACGCATGACACGTGGCAAACGATTGGCTAACCTCCGAGTACTTGCGGAGGTTGAACAGGTCCATCTCAGTTGCCGCGAGCCGAAGGGCGAACTTGACGAAGCTGTTCTGCCGCCCCAACAGTTCCGCAGCGGTGTATGCTCGGAGCGCGCTGCCGCCCTTGACGCCAACAGTCTTGCCAACCGCGCCGCCGCTGAGCGGGTAGTAGTGGCCATTTTTCTTGACTAAACGCAGCAGTCCCATACACGTCACTATCACATTTTGTCATGATGCGCGTAAACGTACTGTTGAACTGCGTCCACGTCATCCTGACCGCGTCGCGCATCCAGGCGCTCAAGGTGAGCATGCGGTACGCTGCGGTTTTGATGTGGGTCGAGAATTCGTTCGCCAGCTCGAAGCCGGGCGGTTTCCCGGCGGCCACCCAGCGCTCGTACCTGCAAGTCAAACGTAGTGCGCTAACCACAGAGGACTGTCAAACAAATCAAAGACGCATCAATAACTCAACGAACCGTCAAACATGACACAGACCAAGTCAAAGCACACAACATAGTGCCCTAACCATAGAGGACTGTCAAACAAATCAAAGACGCATCAATAACTCAACGAACCGTCAAACATGACACAGACCAAGTCAAAGCACACTAAGACGCACCTGACTGTCTGAACAGCGAAGTTAGCTGAGCAGACGCGGCGCCAGTTCTGCGGCACCTGTGTGTCAGGCGTCACGCTCAGCTCCTGCATGGCGTGCGGCACGCCGCTGTCCTTCGACCTGCCCCACCCGGAAGAAGGGACGACCTCAACCTTCAGCGTGTCCAGCATCTCCTGCTCTGACCCCACTGCATCAACAAAACGGACGCGTCAGGTACGACTGGTGCACAAGGGCGATAGGAGAGATGAACCTGGCTGCAACATGATTTCATTGACGGAGCCGTCACTGCTCGGCCGCTCGAGCGCCTTGTCCCAAAACTCCGGACGGAACAGCGTTGGCCGCATAGACGCGAACTTCGACAGACGGGACGCGACCGTGCGTGCGATGTCGTCAGAGGACATCGCGCCGTCTGGCGGCTTCCCCAGCAGCGACTCCATGAAGAACTGGACGCTGACGGATTCTGCCATCTACAAAAGGCTCTCTACACGCCTTCTGGCAACACAATTGGCAATACACTGCGCAAGAAATGGTCACTGCAGGATTGTAAAAGTACTGCTGTGCACCGAGACGTGCGCGAAGTTTGAGCTGTTTAATAGCCTCAAATTCGACCCAATCGCCGCAACAACTGCACGATACGTAACGCACCAAAGACTACACCGAGACGGCAGACACACACCTCGGAAAAGATAACGTAGACACCGGCCACACAACTCGACGACAACCAAAGGGAACCAAAGGGGCCGATGTCAGCGCGGAGTGAGGGGTACTGAGCACGCCGTCTAAGAGACGCGCCCTACGCGACGCGTCTCTGCGGGAGGGTTGGGATTTGGGGGCGACGCGTACCGGGCAGGCTGAGGCGGAGTGAGTGCGTGGGTTACATCTACGCGTACAGAGTGGCTCGCGCTGCAGCGAAGGCCGCGTGTAGCCACACAGTTGGGGAGAGGCGGTTGGTGGGTTGACGTAAGGGCGGACGCGCATACTTTGCGGACGCGACACGAACTGCGTGGGACGGCCGGCGACTGCCTGGGGGGAGCGTCGGTGGTCACATGAGCATCGGCACCAGATAGCGATCGGAGTGCTCCAGGAAGGGGTTACAGGCGAACTTGCAGAGCACGATCGCCTCCTCCGTGTCGATGTGCTCGCCCAGCTCAAACAGAGTGTAGACGCGCTTGAGGATGTGGCGCAGCGGCTGCGGCCACATGCTGTGGCCCATGAACTCCTCCATGGGCAGGCTACGTCCGTGCGTCTTGATCAGCGTCTTGAAGTGCATCTTCTTGTCTAGAAAGAGCAGTGGCACTCCCTCTGGCGTTTTCCGCCAGCCATCACTTCAGGCCATTGCTCACCACGGATGATCTCCCCATGGGCGTCCGTGAGCAGCAGCTGACTGCTTGGCACCTCGCAGACAGCACAGCTCGAACGGATCGACGCGTTCACGAAGGAGGCGTACCGTGCGATCAGCGGCCCGAAGGAGATGTCGTACTTGCCGCCACCGCGACCTGCGAGCAAAAAAACACGCGTAACAGCTATTGGACCAACTACTGCAGCAAAACAGATGTACCCTCGTCTCCGAAACGCTTCCTCATCTGAATGGCACGACCGTGCGCCCTGATCGACGCACGCAGAAACTGCACTTCCTTGAGTGCAGCGAACTTCACCGGCCCCGTCGTCTCCACGAGACCTCGCGTCAGACCGCCCGTGAACTTGACGGTCAGAATGCGCAGACCTCAAACCGAACCAAACTGTCACGAATTCGTACGTCAGTCAAACAATGCGCAAACCTAACCTTGCATCGTGTCCACTGCGCGCTTCGCCATCACAGTCGCATCGTTCTTGACGGCGGCGTCGTCACCTTCCGGCAGGTAGCCGTTCCAGCCGTGCGTGCCCTCCATCTCACGGTACGCAGACGAAGCTTCAAGTTCGCGTATGCACAGCTCTGAACGCTTCTCCACGCGACACCACATGTGCGAGCAAGCAACTGAGGTATGAAGCGAGTTTGCAGCCAAAAGCGTGTGGGTGCAGGCGCAATCCGTTTACTACGCACAAATGTAGGCAAGCAGTGGCAACGTAGGCAGCAAGCGCTTCAGCCAAAACAACACCTGGGACGGTCCGCACGACTGCAGCACACGGGCAGCGCCGGTTGATTGAGCGTTGTTGGCGCTGGGGGTGGCACAAACGCACGTGAGGACGAGTAGCGCGGCTGCCGAGGACTGCCAAGGACACAGTTGCGGGGGATGAGAGGGGTTGGGGGGTGCGGGGGGGGGGGGGTAGGTGCTGGGGCACGCAAACCAAGGAGGAGGAGGTGGAGCGTCGCACGAACACGCAATGGGTTAACATATCAAGCGGCGCCGAGTCGGCGCCGAGTCGGCAGCGCAGCCACAAAGGAGCGACGACCACTCATGCACCAGCTGGCGACACAAAGCTTAATGAAGCGCACGAAGGAAATCGTGCGCGCAAAGAAGACATGGACCGAAGCAGCGTGTGCACACACCCGCGCACCCGAGGACGCCGACCATCTATTGCGAGTGGTTGCGACGATTGTACTTCGCCCACATCTCCTTGACCTTCCAGGCGAAGGAGACCACGACGGCCTGTATGCTCAAGCAGGTAACAAACACGACACAAACCAAAGAGCGCAAAAACCTTGTCCAGGTCAATGAGTCTGTGAGTCGAGTTCACGGTACGGATGATGCTCCGTAGTGGCTCGGGCCAGCAGATGTGGTTGACGACGTCGTGCTTGCTAAGAACCACCTTATTCTTGTAGATTGGCGCATACACCACGCGAGGATCTGAACGAGTCATGTTACTGTCGTGTTAATGTGCTGTCATGTTTGTGTCATTTTTTTGTGTCATGTTTCTGCACTCGATCTAATGGAAACATGCGTACCCGCAACTGCGTCCTCGTTCCTAGTGAGGACTAGTCGACGCGCAGAGATGTTGTCCTTGCAATGGCGCCACAGGTAGCGCGCCAACCCGAGCGCCTACACCACTGAGTGCGCACGAGGCACGCACTCACCACAGCAACAGCAACCACAAACCGACTGCAGAGCCGAGGAGTGCTTCGCCTCCTCGAGGCCCTTCTGGAGGAGGTCGGGACTGAAGGTTGGACAGCCAGTGTAGAACAAGATGGCGCGTTTCTCACCCGTCGACATTTCCAGCATCACAGCGTTCGCACCTGCAGTGAGCCAAACGCAACGATAACGTACACGTAACCGGACAATGAACGCAATGTTTTTGGAACCTGTCAAGTTGACGTTGTAGATGCAAGTGCGCTTGACCACTTTAACATCGAGACTGTCCGCAGAGGTCAGGCCATCGAAGGCCATGAACTGACGGAACTTCGGGTCGTCGACGGACGGAGCGGGACATACCATCAGGTTCGAGGGGACGACAACCTGAAAATAGGTACAGTCCTGTACATGACGACATGGGTGAAACATGGCAATAACCTCGTCCTCCAAAATTGTCGCCACAATCACACCACCGCTGCCATCTTCGCTGTCGTCCACGCACAGGTACTGGTTCTTGTGGATCCTTTTCGTGGGGTTCGCAGCGGCCCATGTCACCTTGAAGTCTTCTGCGAACGCAGCTTCCACCTCGGAGCGCTTGTGGACCGATTCTCTTGGGAGAATGTCCTCCAGGTTCCTGAGGGGTTTGCAGACATTCATTACGTTGTGTGTGTCGTGTAGACTGGCCCACTTGTTTCTGTTGCTTCGCTCGCAAGTGGTACTGCCGTGGTCCGCAGTCGACGTGGTGACGTCCGGACGCTCCACGGGTGCCACTGGCTCGGCGGGCAGCGGAGGGCGGTCGCCATTCGAACATGTGATGGAGGAAGTCAGTGGCGCTAGGCCATCCGCCATTCCGCTGTAGAAGCCGTCTTCGTCTGCCAGGACCGCGTCGACAGCACTGTTGACGACGTCGTCATCGACAGCAGCAGGTGGTGGAACCGCTCCCAGTAGAGTCTCGGGTGCCTGAGGGGGCACCACCTTCTGAGTCCCAGCAGGAGGCTGCTGAGTCTCGGCACGAGGCTGCTGAGTCTCGACAGGCGCCAGCAAAGTCTCGACAGGCGGCAGAACCTGCGGTTGCACCATTTGGGGGTTAAACGGCGTTCGCGCAACTTCCTTGATTTCGTCGTAAGTGAAGGAAGCCTTCACCGTGTTTTGCAACGCGTCCCTGCCATGTGACACGACCAAGTCACAGTCACGTTTGACGAGACGTGCTTCGTTCATACCCAAGGCGCTGCTCGACTGTGATGCGGCTCGTATTGTGCTGCTGAACAGGCGGACCGGCGTGCTCCTTGACCAACGGCCCCGCGCCCGTCGCGCCAGCTGTGCCGGTGACGCTGGCTTGGCCGTCGCCATTGCTGCTGAGCTGCTGCACCGAACCATTCTTGCTAGTCTTGCTGCGCGCTTGTGGCTCAACCGATGCTGGAGCTGCTGGCTCCTTGGCGCTGCCTCCGTCGATCGTCGTGACGCTGCCCACGCCAGCACCCTTGTCAAGGCAACTGACGGCCGACTCCCAGCGCTCCCGCTGCACGCCCTCTACAAAAGAACCATTACACATGTGCCCAAATTGAAAGGTCCGTCACAGCTCCGAAGAGTCACATACCAGCACAGGACAGCACTTTGTGAGCGTCCTCGCCAAACATCGTCGCCGCCAGGCCTTTCATGGTGTCCCACTTAGACTGACCGATGGCGCCGTTGCAGTCCGCCATGAGCGAGCACACTGACACAGTGACCCTGTTCAAGGCCTCCTCAACGGCCTTGTGGCGGTGGTCCAGCGACCTCAGAGCAGAGGCAATCAGTACCGCGTCCATGCGCCGTGCGGTGATGTGACGAGTGTCGTAGCTCTGCCTCGTCTCTACACAGAGCAACAAACCAATCACAAACATCACACAAACGAAACGTGACACAAACCGGTTGCTCGCTGCAGCAGAGCATTGTCGGCGGATGAGTGGCCGTGAGTGAGTGCGTGTGCAACCTCGCCAACTGACATTTGCGACGCTGCCGACTCATACTCTCGAAGGAACACTGCGTCCACCGGGTCTTGCGCAGTCGTCCCACTCTGGTTTTCCACTTCTTTCACCTTCTTCGGCGCGAGTTTCTTGGTGCCTCTGCAAATCACACTCAAACGCGAAGCAATGTACTCTGCGTGTCAATCACTTCGTTTCGGCAGCAGACGAGGCGTGCGTCGAACTCGCCGCAACGCTCGCAGATAGCACAAGTGTTGCAGATGTCGAGCCAGCGAGGTCCATGCCGATTGCGCCAAGTCCCTGGGCCGTGGACGCTGGTGCGTCCGTTTTCTTCTTCCGCCTTAACAGTTGTGGCCCATTGCTTTGGATGGCACAATCTTAACTGTATTGCCCACCGTTTTTTTTCCTTTCCCTCCTGCTCATTCTGGGTGGTGGCACTCGCGGCCTGCGCACGACCAGCCGAGTCGAACTCTGATGCGAGGCAGCGTTTCGCGGAACTGCGCACGACCTTGCTGCTCTTGACGTCCACGCCCAGCTGCGCCCTGACTTTGGACCTCGGCGTGCTAAGTAGCAATGTGCAGTGAACACAAAACTCGTCACTTTCGGACTGCAAAAATTCTGTTCAAACCGCCACTCACTCCCGAGTTGACAGGGACCGTCCAGTCTTGTCGAAGACCTCTACGATGTCGTCCACATCGATCCATGTCGCATCGTCGAGCGACACCGCATACAGCGGGACTGCAGCGCTCGTCACCGGGCAGCCGAGGACGCCTAAATGCTCGTGTTAACGAGAAATGTGATCCGGTAACTGCACAAAGACGTGACACCTTCGGAAGTATCCGCCAGCACGGTCTTGAGGTAGTGTCCATGGCGTGCCTTGACAGCAGTGCCACCCATCTGGTGCTGTCCCAAGGCAGCTTTCAGGCCTGCGAGACTAGGTCCCCTCGACCGGCCCTCATGCAAAGCCGCTCCCGCGACGCAGCCGTACACCTGCTCGTTCCCAAACCACCACTGAATGTGACAAATACGCATAGATAACTACGACGAAGAACATTCAACTACAAAACTCCACACGAACCAACTCTCTGCCGATCTTCACAGCGCGCAGATGGGAGCCGTCATCTCGGTACTCCGCCACGAAGACACCTTTCGTCTTCGTTCCATTACCGGTACACTCCCAGTCAGTGGCGAGGTCCCATGCCATGACGTCCTCGCCAAACACTGGTGCAGGCCACGCCCTTTGCTTTGCCTTCTCAGCCAGCACCTAGACAAAAGTACAAACAGTTCCATATACATGGTCATATCACAGTCACGGAACGAACTGCCAACCTTCAGGCAATGAGCACGGTCCTTGTTTTTCGCCGCGTCGACGTAGTCGGGGGGAATGCCCAGGTCGTCGTCGACAGACCACTTCCACTTTTGGTGAACACGGACGGAGCCCACGGCGAAGCCATCCGCGTACTCATGCCACGCTTAACAAAACTTCCCTTAGCACAGCAATCACACACGCACATGCATACCGAACGTATTGTGCCTAACTTGACTACAACGTGGGAACACAATAATGTGACAATAACCTGCATTGCGATCGGCCGCAGCTGTAGTAGGGGCAGCCGTGTTAGACTCCTCTGTTAGAAGCTTAGACGGCGCCTGCGACGTGTCCTCCACCACTTGACGCGCTGCGTCAGCGTCTGTCACCACACCAAGGAAACACTTGGCAGTAAAATGAGAGAAAAATAACTTGACAGTAACCTGCATCATTGCCATCCGAAGCTGGAGCAGACGTAGCGCCATCTGCTGCTGGGACTGGCTCAGATGGTGCAGCGCTGTTCTGTGCCGTCTCTGCATGGACGGATGCACCTCTGCATAGTTGCTTTCTCAATGGACTGTACGCGTTTTCTCAAAGACACACCTTCCTCCCGGCATTCTTCCTGCAAGCCGAACACAGGGGACGCAGCTGCGAACTGTGGGGCCAAATCCTCATCGCCCAGGTCGGCAAGGTCTGCACCGATGTCCATGCTCTTATCCAGTCCTTGCTCCGATTTGTCCTCGCGCTCCTGCTGGGGCTGGAGAGGCCCAGCCGCATTGCCTGATTGGGATAAAGGGAAACGTTAACGCCAAAGTCAAGAAATTATAAGAGGAATGAAGTAAACCACTGCTTACCTTCTTTGTCCTTCTTGTCACCAGTCCCCAAGCTCCCCACTTCCTCTTCCATCTTGCCCTTTCGCCACAAGTTCTGCTAATTAGTACTATTATGGAACAAGTTTCAACACAAAAATTTGAAAAACAATGCACACACTTTGCAGAAACAAAAGGAGCGCGCAACCAACGCAATAGGCTGCGTTAAATATAGGCGGGAGCACTATAATTCCGTAAAGAGAGGCAGAAGCAGATGAAAGGTACTGTATGCGCAAATTCAGCATGTCTGTCACTGTTGAGGTTACTGTCACTGCCCACCACGGGAAACAGTTGTACTGTATGCGCAACATCAACATTACGTTCAGCTAGTACACTGTAAACACCATTACAAACGAAGCTAGTACTACGACAAAACATTTTGCAGAATTCATGCATGGTCAATGTTTCATTTGTATCAACACGAAAAGAGCGGCAACTGTAACGTTCCATACAGGTTCCACATTCAACAGTTGTGTAAGGTTTTTACGTACCAAAACCAGCAAATTTCTTTGTGTTTCCATGTTCGTGGCAAGTTATATTCCACTTTCCTACAGATTTTCAGGAAACGCGACAGTATCACTTCGAGAACCTTCGGTTGACACATTGTTCAGTTTTCCACGTTTTCGTGTTGTTGGCGCACAACCCCTTCAACTTGCCATGAACTTGACAGGAACTGAAAGACACGAAATCCGTATGTTTACCGCGTTGGCGCTTACATGAAAATTGTTAGGTTACTGGCAAGTCAGGGTCACGTCGCGCCCCTTTTTTGAGGGGATGCAAGGGGGCTAAAAGACACGTTTAGTACGGTTCTCGTCACAACCCATTTTTGCAAAAATAATCACTTGTCAAACCCGCCCAAACCGTATAAGGAAAACTGCCGCGGCAGTTTCAAAACTGCCGCGAAACTCGGCATTGCTGGAAGAGTTATGCGAGATTGGCTCCTGCGCGATTGACGTTCGAAGTACACATGGAGGCCAAATGCGTAATTCGCAGTGGGAAAAAACTCGCGCGTAGGCCGAGAGCGGTGGTCGGTGGTCAGCGGTGGTCAGGCGTACACACTTAAAGAGCAGACACAAGCAAGCACCAACACCACAAACAAGCACCAAACAACACAAGTGGAAGCAACCTGTCCCCATGGAGACCATACGTTCTGTCAACTGTGCCTCGTCCGTGTGTCTAGAATGCGTGACTGATCGACGCTCGTCATACTCATGGCCAACGCTCAGAATGGGAGAGGGGAGTCAACTGATCCCTCTTTCCATGGGCCAAGCCACGCTCCTCCTCAAACGGCGCATGCAAACTAAAGAAAAGATACAGCTGAAGGAAAAACGACGACGTGGACCAGCAGAAAGGAGTCACCAGGCCTGTTGTGTTGGTCAACAGGCTTGTTGGAAATCCAATGGGCTCTGTCACAGCATAGGTTCGAGTCCTGCTCGCTTCGCAACTGCTCTGTGTTGCTCTGGGTCCAATTTTCTGCAATACACTTTGTCTTGGTCCTGGTATAGTTACGAGTCACGTATGGTACATATGTCTCGTACACCACACATTTCGCAACTGATTCAGTGCACTTACAAGAACAACCCAGCAAAAGAGGCGACGCTGCAGCGGTGGCTTCATCAAGTGGGGTCACCAAAACCCAAAATAAAATTCGACAAACGGATCAAGCTCGAGAGCACTGCCATAGATGCCATGGACACAACGGGCGATGCAGCAAACCTTGTGGATGTTGACAACTTTTGCCCCAAGCCCTATGGAAGTGGTCCCCCTTCGGTGCTCCAAGTTCCAAATACCCCACCTCACAACACTCGAGACGGCGCAATTTGCGGTGACTTCATCACTTCATCCATGGCTCCAGTTATTTGCCAAAATGGGGGAATTTTTAGCCGAACGACGAACCACAATCGCTGTGCTGCAGCAACTGCAAACCATTCAAACGAATCAAGAATCTGATGACGTGCCGATGCTGCGTGCTCACGACAAGCGAGCGCCTCTCGCTACTATGGCACCAGTTGCCATTCCTCAGCGGCTCGAAGCTGCACCTGTAGCAGAGCCTGAGACCGGCTCTGACTGCGAGGCTGCAGCTGCAGAACGGAAACTGTCAACTGGTGCACCTGGTGGGTCGGCTAGTACAGTGGCTGCACTGCAGACTGCATTCCACACACACGCGCAATTGGTTCCGCCTGGATTTACAAGAGTGTGACGTCAGACGCGCCATTTAGGAGGCGTCGCCTTCCCGCTTTCTCCTCATTCCCAACAATCAATTCTCAACCAGTTGCTGATGCATGCACACCTCCCTCTCCCACGCAAGCGGTAGTCCAATGGCACCTAGGTGCGCGCGGTTCACTACGGACACAGTTATGTACAACGCTGTTCGCGCTGGCGCCTTCTCCTTTTCAGTTAGGTGGTACTACGTATAGGTGGTAGAAACGTCAGCCACATCACGAGTTACGAGTCTCTTTTTTGGTTGATCCAAGTTGATCCACAATGCTGCTGGGTGCGCTCTGGCTGGCTATTGGTAGGATGCATGGCGTAAGCCGCGCACGCACGCACGCACACGGTACACTATCCATTTTAGTTGTGCCCAGCTTGGCAAGATGCAGCACCTTGGGTGATGAGCTACCGACTTCGAATGGCAGCAGGTGAGGTCGAATATACCGTATATTCTCCAATAGTGTGCCCCTCCAAACAGGCAGGCGAAGGTTGAAACAATACTGCCCCCTTCTTCTCCATTAGTGACCGAGAGGGCATTGATGGAGTCACTTTAGCATGGTGCCCCAGAGGTTAAGGTATGCAGCACTCTGTTATGGTGAAACCCCTGGTGAAAAATCGATGGCCGAAGTGCCCCCTCTCCAATAGTGCCTTGGGTAGGCGAGAGTTGAAAATAGTACACGCCTGGTTACGCTAAGTAGGGGTACAAGTATTGTGTCAAAATCACAAGCGAATTTTAGACGCTGCGTATACAAATGCCGGTGGGCCATGGAAAGAGCCCTTTATGAAAAAGGTGTCAGCTTTGCCACCAGGGGATTTGAGTACCTTTTCAATGAGTACGCTTCCGGAGATATGGAGCTAGCTTGCGGGTGAGTCAGCGTAATCAGTCAGTCATGCACCGTAAACCGTATGATTAGCACCACCCCGCGTCATCCAAAAAAATCAGAAAAAAATCGAACATTAGAAAAAGTGCCCAGCTGATGACTGAGATGGGTCAGTCATAGAGAACCTTACTCTTAAGCATTGCACAGAAGCCTGCCTGTCTACCGATGTAGAAAGACCAAAGTTTACGGCACATGCACTACGTGATTCAATAGAATTGAAAGATAATACCGTAAACCCTATAATTAGCCCCCCCCCCATAATTAGCCCCCCCCCCTATAATAACCCTCCCAAGACCACTTTGAGTTAATAAGCCCCCCCCCCCCCTATAATTACACCCCCTCCCTAAATGGACCATCGTCTAAAACGCACATGTTTCCATGTCTGGGTGTATGTAATATGTATGGTCGCGTATGTGTATGTATGTACACGTATGTGCATGTGAGACTGTGTGAAAGTGTGTTAGAGTGTACCAACGTGTGTGCACAGCGCCATTTTCGCTTAAAAATCGCCTCCACGCGCCTTTTTGCCCACACATCTTCCCACTCATCGACACTTCCAGTTTATGAGCCCCCCCCCTATAATTAGCCCCCCCGTATAATTATACACTCCTAGAGCTCGAACGAAAAAATTAGCCCCAGGGGGGCTAATTATAGGGTTTACGGTATTTTTTTTTTCTTCATGAAGGACAATAGAATCGTACGTGAAAGACACGACATTGGGTGCTGCAGCGGCCAAGCAGGACGTACTGTACCTAATTGCGGCTAGTTCGTTTTCCGGAATTGCCCATTGCACAAATTGGCTGCAGGTTGTACCAACAGTCGAAGTCGTCCGGCTGCCTCGCCACCTGCACCGACTTCAACGAAGACGCGTCCATGCCGCTCCGCAAGCGGATCTGTAGTCAAGAGCACAAGCAAGGTGCGCGATTACGTCACGCCAAGTGTCTCAAACGAAGCAATTTGCCGGCAGAGTAGTAGCCCTATGCATCAATCCCAGCCTCCTCGCCCATAAATCGCACGAGACTCCCAGAGTGCAACGTGTTCTTGCAGCGCGCGAGAGGCTGAGGCGTTGCAGTTCGCGGTTCGCCGCTCGGAGGGCGCCTCGCGGTTTAAGCGCCTGTTTCGACCGCTGCCTCTTGAAAGCCGTGTCGGCGCATCGAGCGATTGATGCCCAGCTAATGTCTGAACTTCAAAGTCCAGCCACAATCGTTCCAGCAAGAATCGCGGTGGAGTGCGAGTGAGTCTCACCGCTGGATGCTATGGCGTAGCCAGGGGGGGGGGGGCAGGGGGCATATGTACCTATAATGAAGAACTCCACCGATTGCAGTTGATGAACAATACTACCGTAAATCCTCCAATAGTGCCCCCGGGGCACTATTTTTTCAACCTCTCCTTACCCGGGGGCACTATTGGAGGGGGGGGCACTATTGGAGGGGGGGCTTCTATTATTTCAACCTAAAAATTTTGAATGGTAATGCTAGTTTCGCTGTCAAAATTGCCGATTTTTCGATGATTTTGATCACTTTTGCCACATTTAATGGTTGATTTACCGCTAATAGTTGCTGAAACGTACTATTATTGGTTAGTAGTAGTGTGTATACACGATATAAATGTACCTACCACTATATTTTTGCCCATAAAAGGCACATGGCACAACATACCCCTTACCCCCGGGGGCACTATTGGAGGGGGGGGGCTCTAATATTTAAACCTTTCCGTACCCGGGGGCCAGAATGGAGGGGGGGGACTATTGGAGGGGGGGGCTGTATTGGAGGATTTACGGTAGCTTGAGAGAGGGGAAATGGCAAAATTTTTGCCTGCTGCGCACTTTTCGAGTCGACAGAACGTTTACAATTCGTACAGTTCGGACCCTGAAAGTCGAAAATTGATTCTGCGACCCAATTTTTTCGAGTAGTAGAACTGCAGAAATGTCCACCATTTTTTGTCAGTTACATGCCGTTTTGGTCTTTGTTGCAGTAGAATCGATTGCTCGGTCGGCTGCGTGAGAGACGCGGTCAACGCCACCTGCGGCTCGAAAGAAATGCAAAGAGATTTCATGCAGCTGTACGAGGGGGATGTCTCTGTCGGCTTCCAGGAGTCGTCTGAAGCCGCGGAGCTCAGAAAAATGCGAGAAGCCGGATCTTCTGCCGGACTCGTGCAAGACACTGATGGGTGGGGCAGAGGACGGGCCATTCTTTTGCGTACTTAAATTTGTCCCCATTTGTATTGTACGTGCAATTGAACAACTTTGGGTTGGGATTCGAACTCAGGATTTCCAGGCCTGGACAGTGGCGTAGCCATGATTTGGATTTGGAAGGGGCACGTCCGGCACGACTGCTGTTTGTGTCTAATCGGGAATTGTCGTAAGGGTACCCCCTTTGGAAAAAATCGGGTCTCTGAAAATTTTGGGAAGGGCAAGCGCCCCCTGCACCCCCCCCATGGCTACGCCACTGGTCGTGGATACCAACCCCACTACCACACCGCATTGGCACGGAGAATAGCGAATGATACATCAGGACAGAGTTTACTCCTCTCTCAACTCTCAAGCCTTTTCGACATGTCTGGTGACCCACATTTCATCATGACGCAGCTTGTATTTCAGGCCTCCATCCAACCGATAATCGAATGGAGCCAATTGACCAATCATTCGATCAGCGCCCCGACCAAACGTCATTGGAAGACATGGAGATGAAGGTTCTCGACAAAAGGTACGCAGTGCTTGGAAAGGAAGAGAAAAAGCTGGATCTAGAGGTGGAAAAGCTTACGTTGCAGAAGCTGGTTCTTGAGAAACAGCATTTTACTTGAGTAGATTTTCAACAAGCAGTGACGCGCCTAAAGCAGATATTAGCAGCAGATAGTGCTTGGTACATATAGGGTGTTTTTTTTAAATTATCACATTTCTTTTTTTAAATAACTTTTGTTTCCTTTGTCGGATTGTTTAGAAATTTGGAACACTTATACTCAAGACTTTAAGATTTTGTCTGAAAAAAGAATCGTCGAATTCGGTGTAGGATTCCGAGAGTTATGGCGCTCCGAATCAAATGTCTCGTTTTTTGGCAGATCTTACAAACAAAATCGGTCGTATCGTAACTGATCAGTACTGTATGCAAAATTTCAAACGCAAAACTTTGCTTTTGCTTTGCGCGGGCGGCAATTTTGAAAAGATGCAACAGATGCAACGATGCAACGAATTCCCTGTTCCCGCCTCCAGTTAGTGAAGGCGGCCACAAAATGTTTCAAACTAAACGGTGTGACGAAAGGGAATGCGAAGGAGGGGGGGGGGTGCAGACTGGACACGCATAACCGGGTTTTTGAAGTGGGGGTCCGAGACCCTTCTGGGGGTGGGGGGGAGGTTACCCAGATTTGAAAATGGAGGGGGGGGGGGGTCCCCAGAAGGTAAAAATGTACCTGAATACCTAAATAAGTCTGAAAAGGCACTTTTTTGGTAAAAAAAATGTTAAAAGAGGCTATAAATAGTTGTGTTTAACTGTTTTAGGGAAAACACTGAAAAAAACGCTACTTTTCAATTGTAGCGGTTGGAAAACTTCAGGCAAATGGGGGGGGGGCTGGGGGGAACTTCCAAGTGCCCCCCCCCCAGTTGCATGTATAGTGGGGGGGGGGGGAAGGGGTACAGACCCAAAAGTGGGGTGCAGACCCAAAATACTGCAGAACATGGAGTAAACATGAGGTAGTGTACAATGAAGCGCGGAAATTTACCCCAAAAATTCTTTCACTTTCAACAGTTTCGCGTCAATTCAACAAACGTAGCAATGCAACCAAGGGAAAGAAATGCAATCCAGCACGCCGTACTCGCACCGCACAAAACTCCACCGCACGCACACATACGACCAACACAAAATGATTACCTACCATGGAATGAAGGTCAACTTCGCGAATGTGACTTGCACAAATTCCACCCGTACGAATAGCACCACAACGAGGATTTAAGATTCGGATAGAGATCCTTCCTAGCTGAGCGTAGTCCCGAATTGCGCCTGAAAATGGCACCGGTGCTTATCGCTGAGACGCTCGGCACTTTTGTCGACCATGAACAAGCCAACGCCAAAGCATGGCTTGTAGCGCGGCACCACACACCTGCAAAGTCAAACAGTACCCATCTCGCAAATGATTTTCCACGGCCAAACTACGAACTCATAGCGGCAGTGTAGAGCGCATTCGTCCTTCTTCGCAGTGTACACTTCGCGTCCGTCGTCCCTCTTGTACGGATGCCGCTCCCTGTGGATCAGCATGAGGTCGAACGGCTCGATGTCGTTCACCGTGATCCGCACCTAGTAGCGCACAATTAAGCTGCCAGCTGGCGCCCCCGCGGTGTCGGGCCGACCACCGCGCAAGCAACAAGAATTGCGTCCCAAGAACCTCACATCGCATCCCCAGCATTTGCGCTCATTTTGGTGTTTTCTGTTGAGGAAACAGGCAACGGACGTCAACACAAACGGCTCCACCATGTCCATGTATGGCTTGGTCGCAGGGCCAGTAGGAATCGTTGGAATCGACGTACGCTCGGCTCTCGACGGAGCAGTCCATCCGCAACCACACGGGCACTGAGGGCGCTCATCGGCTCTCCCAAACATGTCTTCAGAGTCGACGACTGCTGCCAGCTGGCGCCCCGCGGTGTCGGGCCGACCGCCGTACTTGCGAGTCGCACCCTTACGGCCAGCTCCTGAAATAAACACGTCTTTTGCCATATTCTACAAGTCCAGTTACGTGAAATGCACACCAGCCGGTTGAAGAGGCTGCAGCAGCTTCACAGTGCTCGACGCCTTTGCAGTTTCTGCTACGTTCAATATGTACTGCCTGTGGGCATACATGAAATTCTCATCGGATAAGGAAACGTGACAAAGTGTGAAAACTGAGAATGGAAACCGGTGGAGAAACCGATGGAAACCGGTGGGAGAGTGAGAAAATAACCCCGGACAAATTTCGTGTATGCCTGAGGGACTTGTTGACGTCGACGTTGACGTCGACGTTGACTTAGAACCGACGTCCGAGCCACTCTGCCGCATCTGTTGGGGTGTCCAGATTTTATGGAGAGCATTTTTCGCAATATTGGGGTTGGTTCACCCCCATAGATGTAGATTGGTCCAAAAGCCAGTGGGGGGGGGGATCTCCGGGAGTTTCGAGGGGGTCTAGAGACGTCCCGGAAAAATGCCCGGGATTGGAAATTGTGGAGGGGGGGGGGGGGGAGTCGAAATGGAAGATGTCGCACCATCATAATGCGTAAAATGGGTACTCTTGGTCTAAAATGGGTCATGATAAGGTCTAAATACCGCGTTTCAGGCGTTTTAGAATCACACTACACTGAAAGCAAAACAGAAATACGCATCTTTACCCATTTCTTTTGATATTGAGAGAGTGTTTCCCGCAAGTTATCCGGGATGGCGATGGGCAGGGGGGGGGGGGCCCTCTCTCCAGCAAAAAAAAGCGACACAGCAATAGCCATGGAGAGGGTGAACCCCTTCCCCCTACCCCCACCCTGAGCCCACCTATGTTCCCCCCCTCCCCCACCGACCATCGCCATCCTGGATAAATTCTGGGAAACCTTTCTCTGCATAATTGAAAAAAATTGGAAAAGAGGTGGGTGTTTTTGCCTCCTGTTCAGTGTTGTAAGACTAAAAAAACACCTATTTAGACCATATTTTGACTCATTTTGGACCAAAAAGTACCTATTTACACGCTATTTCAGTGCAGAATTAGCCCTTTCAAACCCCTCCTCACAAACTTCTTATCCCGGACATTTTACCTGAAATGGCTTTAGACCCCTCCACCCTCATGGCGACCCTGCCCCCCCCCCCAATAGTGGCTTGAGACCCAACCTACACCTATGCAAACCCACCCCAAAACGTTTTTCCCACCCTCGACCAGGGCCGATTTGCTTGGATACGTATTTTAAACTGGTAAAAAATCATTGAAATAAGGACACCCCTCCTGCTGCTGTCGAATCGTCGCCCTCAGCGGCTCGGTTCATGGTCCCTTTCTCTGGGGAAGGACGTTGGTCCTGTCGCTTCTTTTGCGGGCTTTTGACGGGCGTCGACTCCGCCAAAGGAGAAGGTGGGCCGTCGACGTCGAACCGGGAAGAGGCAGCTGCATACGCAACGCTTTCTTCTCTGCCAACAGTGGCAATATGGCCGTCGTCACCATGTAGCTCGTGCTCAAACAGATTGTGTTCGCGCAGTTCAAAGCTGGTCTCGAAGCTGACGTGGCATGCCGCGCACCGCCCTTGCTCGGCCATCTCAACTTTCTTTCTTCCAACTCTCACGCTTTTTTCGACTTTCGCTTTGACTACTAACTAACTGGAGGCGGGAACAGGGAATTCGTTGCATCGTTGCATCTGTTGCATCTGTTGCATCTTTTCAAAATTGCCGCGCGGGCTCGTCTAATATGGTCGGCGTACAGAATTCTCTAGTGCTGCTCGACTGAAACCTCCCCTCTCCATCCGCCCTCCCCCCACTCCATTACCCACCCAACGGCCCTCTTCTGGGCCACCTCAACAGGGTTCAAGTCTTACTCTGCGCCTCCACGTGGTGATGCCTGGGCGGGCAACGTCTCTTTTATGAGGCGACAAAGCGGGGCGGGGGGGGGGGGGGCACTGCTAGCATGATTTTCAAACATCAGCCCAACACAGCACCAACACCAGCCCAGCAATGGTGTTTTTGTTCTCAAAAAGAGACATCTGATTTGGAACGCCCGACCGAATTCGACGATTCTTTTTTCAGACAAAATCCTAAAGTCTTGGGTATATGTGTCCCAAATTTGATTACAATCCGGCAAAGGAAACAAAAGTTATTCAAGAAAGAAATGTGATAATTAAAAAAAACACCCTATATAAAGGGTGTTTTTTTTAAACTGCACAATTTATTTTTTGAATAACTTTTCATTTCCTGTTCTGATCACCGTGAAAATTGAACCAAAGATGCACAATACTTTAGGGTTTTGTCTAGAAAAGGAATTATCGAAATCGGATTTGTATCCATTGAGTATTGGTCGTTCAAACAGGAGGTCCAAATTTCGCCATTTTGAGTGGGGCGTGTAACATGAATTCGGCTCTCACCCGCTACTCTTTTTGGCAATTTCGCTAAAAGCTTGGGGCTGGGTACGAAATTGAGCGGTCTACAAGATGGTGCTAACGGTTTCAAGCCTGTTTTGGAATTTGCAGTATAACCATGGCCAAATTCTTTTGATGCAAAAATCACGCAGTGCTAAGCCTGGTTACTGACAATTCATGCTCTGAAGTCCAAAATAAACACCTGAAAGACAAGATATGTCCTGACAATCAAAGGAGTATGCCGAGGTGGTTCCAAGCCACCCATGTTTTACAAAATCCAACAACGTTTTGTTGGGAAGAATCGAACCACCAACCTTTTCAGAGTGATGTGGAGAAAAATGGATTTTCAGTTTTTTTGATCTGCAACTCGGCAAGCATCCAAGTTGGGTCAGTAACATAGTGGTTTCAAATGCACGTTGAAACATTCCCAGCAATTGATGTTCATGTTGATGTTCATTTTAGACTCTAAAGAATGAATTGGCAGTAACAAGGCCTCACACTGCGTGATTTTTGCATCAAACGAATTTGGCCATGGTAATGCTGCAAATTCCAAAACTGGCTTGAAACCGTTAGCACCATCTTGTAGACCGCTCAATTTCGCACACAGCCTCAAGTTTTTAGCAAAATGTCGACGAAGAGAAGCATGTGAGAGCCGAATTCATGTTACACGCCCCACTCAAAATGGCGAAATTTGGACCTCCTGTTTGAACAACCATTACTCAATGGATACAAATCCGATTTCGATAATTCCTTTTCTAGACAAAACCCTAAAGTATTGTGCGTCTTTGTTTCAAATTTTACAGTGATCGCATCAGGGAATAAAAAGTTATTCAAAAAATAAATTGTGCAGTTAAAAAAAAACACCCTATATATGCAAGATGGAGCAATAAAAGTGTCGACTTACCACTTACATCATCTCGTCTACCACAGCGATAGGCGCCTGTTGTGAAGACAGAGAACGGCCGACCGCTTCCGCGCTTTCTGGCCACACCGCAGCATTCTGTAAACAGAGAAGGACCATTTAAATTTCAAACCACGAACTTGGGTTTTGCAAATTTATTGGATTCTAATTCTAGATTTACCCTTGGAATTGTGACCACCAGTCAGATTTGGCTACTTTAACAGAACTTTCTGTGACTTGTACATGGTTTCCATTCCAGCAGATGAATTCCAGTGAATTTGCTTCGTCTCCCGTTCGAATCGGAATTCTGGTTCTTCCTCCTTACGTCAACCCCTGTGTTGAGCGCAGTTTGAGTTTGCTGCCCACTCCCAACTGCCCACAGCCCGGGGTCGACGTGGCCATCACTCGACATGTACTGGAAGAAGCCGCACTACCATTCCGGCTGGTAAACATCGCATCGCTAAGGCAAGACTTCCAGACGAAACTGCTGGCCAACGCCACGGACTTCGACATTCTTTTAAGCATGCTGGAGCAGGGTGTAGTCGATGTGCTGGCCAACCTATTGAGTAAGTGTGTTCTCTTCTCATCATCTCAAGAACACGAACTTTTTAAAAGAGCACTGAATTTAAATTTGTTGCCTTTCATTTGAAATTTTGCACTCAGATTTGGAAACATCCAGCTGCTATGCTTAACCATCAAACACGGACAATGTAGTCTGTAATCAACCAACACTGTATATGTACTGTACTTGTAATATGAAAACGGTTGTCCTCTGCTTGCAGCCGCCAGTTCCAGGGGATTGGAGCAGCTTGAATTTCTCTATCCGACGCTTTTTGGCTCATTTGCCTATGTCGTTAACAAGGACCATTTTGCACCGGCGATAAACTTAGGCTTGTTGCGGATTTTTGACCCTTTGGTTTTGCTTCTTATTGCAACGCTGATGTTAGTCGTTTTTGGACTTCGGTGGCTCTTTGGACGTTGCTACGATGGCAGCTGTGTTTCTTCAGCCAATTCGATCAACAAGGCTGTGTTGCTGCTTACGTGGACTTTGTTCAGTGGATTGTATCCCACTTTCTTGCTGGCATCCCTCTTCATGCCCCAGACTCCACCAAGAATAGAGACGCTGGACGAATTATTGACCGTCCTGCGTCGAGGAGAGTTGACGATGCTGCTGGATCCGGGCATTCAAGAGTTCTTCTTCAGCAAACGTTTGTTGGACAGTCCCCAGCGGGACGACTTCTATACGGAATTTGCACGGGTTTTCGAGTCGCACCCGCCGCAGTCAGTTGGCAATAGAAAAGAATTGATGGAGAAGTTGAAAACTGAAAAATTCGTCTATTCGTGTTTCTTACCCGTTGCCGTCGACGTGACGGCCAAAGACTGCGACCTCGTGGTGCTGCCCTTCCAAACAGGACGTACGTTCCACAACCGAGAGCCATTTATGTAACTTTGCTTTGAACATTGACTCTAAACTTTGCCGAGTCACTTGCAAACATTGAGTAATCAAGGTTGGTTATCAGATAGGGATGTAATCAAATACACCCTCTAATTCAATTCTGTTTGAAGCCAACCAACTGCGCTCCAAATCGTTTTAAGTGTGTCCAAAGTCCACTTTTGATCGATCTAGCGCTGCACTTAAGGCTGATTCATAATTAACGGTCTTCCCATCGGTCTCGGTCTCGGTCTCGGTCTCGGTCTTCGCATCGGTCTTGGTCTCGGTCTCGGTCTTTTTGACCCATGCAAAACTGACAACGCGTTGCCTCCGGTCTTTCAATGATCTTCGGTTAAATGCGCGCCTTTCAGCGTATTAAAGAGCGTACTGTGGCCCTTGTTTTCGACCTGTTTCATTTTTTTATGCGACTTCCATAGGAAACAAAAAATGCACACGCAGTAGACGACGGGAACGCACAACCACCAGACAAACAGACAGACATTGTGCGGCAGACGCAGACCGCCGCCAGCGCTTCTGGCCGCCGCCAGGGGCGCGGACGCCGCTACAGGAGCTGTCGTCAGCGCCGCCGTCGACACCGTTGCCGCTGCTGCCGACGCTTTCGCTGACGCTGCCGCTGACGCTGCCGCTGACGCTGCCGCTTTTGCCGACGCTTACAGAAAATGTAGGACAATGCCGTCGTGCCCGTCCACCTTGACATATGTAATGGCGGCGCAGATTTTCCCGCCGCCGTGTCTTTAGAGACGTGCAGCCATGCCGCCGCCGCCGTTTTTTTCGGATTTTTGGTATAAGAGCAGTCGTCAATTATCCAAGGAGACGGCGCCGCCTCCACCTGTTGAATACGACGCATCGTAAACTCTTCCGTGTTTTCAATTTCGGCTAATTTCCTAGTCGCTTTACCCGTATGCGAATACCGACAAATTCTTTGAGGGTGACGGCTATAGTAAAGCGTGACTACGGTAGCGCGCGCGTTCAACACGACTTCAATGAAGACCGATGAAGACCGGAGCAAATGTTCAAAGTTCCCAACATCGTCGGTCTCGGTCTCGGTCTCGGTCTTCGCATCGGTCTTGGCTGTTTAGCATGGGAAGACCGAGACCGAGACCGAGACCGAGACCGAGACCGATGGGAAGACCGTTAATTATGAATCAGCCTTTAGTCGCCACATGCCACATACAAAGAATATTAGGGGTCAGAAGCAGACCCGTTAACCCTGATTTGCTGGACCTGACAATACACACACGTATGTAATACCGTCGAACGTATGATCCTACAAACGCTCTTCCCAGGGGGGGCATTCGCCATGGTGTAAGAGCCCAGCCCCCTCCCCCAATGAGTGGCAAGAGCTTGGCACTGTGAGATTTACGGTAGAGGATTGCTGTCGCTTTCATTTCTGCAGGTCTGTCGACGCTGTCATCGATGGTCGTCTCGAAACGCTCTCCACACAAGCACCGTTTGCGAGCCGCTTTCATGAAAAGATTGCCAGCGATCTTCAGCGTAGAAGAACAGTTCATCGCACAGACCGCACGAATTTCCAGGACAGCTTGCTCGACTGATCCTCATAAAGTTGGGAACACGTTGGCTTTGGAACACTTTGCGGCCGTCTTTCTCCTGTGGACTGCTGGTTTAGCAGTTTCTTTTCTGAGTCTCTGTTTCAGTTGGATTTTCGCCCTCCGCTCGCGCGTGCTCGCGAGGGAGATTGCTGAAAACGACTAAGAGTCAATGTCTGAGAAAGTGTAGGAAATGGACCCCAATTTGGTACACTTCGAAAAAATAAAATTTGAGTTGAGGGCATGGGGATGTAGGGTAGGGTAGGTCATGCACCCCTGTGTTGGTCAAACCCCCCAACCCCCCTCCATTCCAGAGATACAGGCAAAAATTTTCATAAAGTTGCCAAAAAATATGGTTCTGCATAGGGTCGCACATTTTCGGGTACCACTTCCCACTCGATGCAGCCACCCTATAAGGGGGTATACCGTTGGTAGGTGAGGGTTGGTGCTCCACCCACTCCAACCGCTGCCCTTCTCTGAGCTCCCACGATTTTGCTAGAGGACAAAATCCACAGTAAGCGAGGTGCCCAAATTTTGAATAATCGGCATTTTTGCCCCCAAAACATAAATGACCCCTCCAGTTTCTACATATGTTAAACCGCTTTGTTGTTAAACTGTTGTTGTTGTTGTTAAACTGTTAAACATACATATGACCATATTCTGACAGAAATTTCGTCAAAAATTTCGAGACCAGAGGCAGCCAAATAACCAAAAGTTTGAGTATTTTTGCAATTTGCACTGAAAACGCAATTTTCAATGTTGATTTTCTAGTGTGCTTGTTCATTGCATGTGACCAATTTATGCAATTTGAATTTGCCCGACATGCTGAACAATCGATGGAGCGATTCAACGCGGTTTGCAAACCTTTATATATTTGTGCTTTTCACATGAACATTGGAAAAAATATGAAGGTTTGAAAACCGCGTAGAATCGCTCCATCGATTGTTCAGCATGTCGGGGCGAATCCAAACTGCATAAATTGGTCACATGCAATGAACGAGCACACTAGAAAATCAACATTGAAAATTGCGTTTTCAGTGCAAATTGCGAAAACACTCAAACTTTTGTTTATTTGGCCCTCTGGCCTCGAAATTTTTGACGAAATTTCTGTCAGTATATGGTCAGATAAAGCGGTTTAACATATGTAGAAACTGGAAGGGACATTTATGTTTTGGGGGTAAAAATGCCGATTTTTCAAAATTTGGGCACCTCGCTTGCTGTGGATTTTGCCCTCTAGCAAAATCGTGGGAGCTCAGAGAAGGGCAGCGGTTGGAGTGGGTGGAGCACCAACCCTCACCTACCCAACGGTATACCCCCCTATAAGGTGGCTGCATCGAGTGGGAAGTGGTACCTGAAAATGTGCGACCCTATGCAGAACCAAATTTTTCGGCAATTTTATGAACATTTTTGCCTGTATCTCTGGAATGGAGGGGGGTTGGGGGGTTTGACTAACACAGGGGTGCATCACCTACCCTACCCTACATCCCCATGCCCTCAGCTCAAATTTTATTTTTTTCAAAGTGTCCGCGATTTCCTACACTTTCTTTCTCAGCCATTGACTCTTAAAAGGAATGGAAAACAACCCTGCATTCTGCAATTTCTGTGCTTGGAAGTGCGCCATCTGCTGTTTTTGCTGTGGTTCGTGTTGGCTATGGTGCGTACATAATGAAATAGTTCGAATTAACCTAGGAGCTGATTACAACAGCTTGTGTCTTACGATTAGCGCTATTTCCACCCCCCCCCCCCCCCTGTGATAAGCGCCCCCCCGAGGGCATCTGAAATGCTTATCAACGATAACCATAACCCAACCCAAGGTTGACCCAACAAAATACAGGATTACGACTCCGATTTACGGCTACGACTTTACGATTACGACTGCGACCGTATTTTTAAAAAAATAAGATACAGGCGGCGATGTATTATTTTAAAAAAATACGTGTATTTTTTTTAAAAATACGTTTGAAAAAAAAATACGCGCCCAACTCTAATTATCATACGAGTCTGCAGGGGTACGGTAAATCCTCCAATAGTGCCCCCGGGCACTATTTTTTCAACCTCTCCTTACCCAGGGGGCACTATTGGAGGGAGGCACTATTGGAGGGGGGGCTTCTATTATTTCAACCTAAAAATTTTGAATGGTAATGCTAGTTTCGCTGTCAAAATTGCCGATTTTTCGGTGATTTTGGTCACTTTTGCCACATTTAATGGTTGATTTACCGCTAATACATTAGTTGCTGAAACGTACTATTGTTGGTTAGGAGTAGTGTGTATACACGATATAAATGTACCTACCACTATATTTTTGCCCATAAAAGGCACATGGCATAACATACCCCTTACCCCTGGGGGCACTATTGGAGGGGGGCTCTATTATTCCAACCTTGCCGTACCCGGGGGCACTATTGGAGGGGGGCACTATTGGAGGGGGTTGTATTGGAGGATTTACGGTATCATAGTTTTCGGGTACACAGACCGCGAAAGCAGCAAAAGTAACCAAAATGCATTATAAAGAAAAACAAATTTTCACAGAAAAAAAAGAGAGCCATGTTAGAAAAAAAACATCTCGCGCGCGCTTTGCCTGAGCGGGAAGTTGGGCCGCTCACCTGGCACGGATTTTGGGCCAAGCCAAAGCGACTCATGGTACTTATAATTTGCTCAAGGGGACGCGTGTAAACTCGTGACTCGTGCGTGGAAAGTGTGATAAGCGGCTTTTGAACCAACGAAATGCATAGCAAGGGCATGGAGTACAAGTTTCTCTGTTTCATTTGATTGTTGTACCAAGGTTCAGCAGCTTTCACTAGGTGTCGTGACGAGGTGCGTGGTTCGAAACCCGAGAGTGCTGAGTGCTGTGCAGCAAGCGCCGATCAGTGTGATGGAAAGTAGAAACACTTACCATCACACTGCGGCAAACTCTACAAACAATAGGCCTTCTAGAATTCCAACCGCGATTAAAAATGTGACACCTCTGTCAACACCGGTTGGCGAAATCGCAGTGTTCGAGCTAGCCCAGCTATGCCCAGCTGTTGCGTCGGTTTCAGGTAAACCGCGTAAGAGCTGTAGTCTTCGTCAGAACGGAGAAGGGGGTGGCTGTGGCCATGGTATAAACGCGGGTGGTTGGAAACTCTTGTTCTTGAAGAGAAATATTCAATGCGACATTCTCAGCATTCTTGTTCTTGCTCACATCTTTGGCGCATAGGTAGGCTAGAAACCCAGTCACTTTAGCTTTAGCATATAGCAGTGTTGACAGAAGTGTCGAGTTCCCACTCACGAACGGTTTGTTCCATGGGGTGCTGTTTGTGGAGCAAGAGGGAGCAATGAAAGTGTCGACTTACCACTTACACATCATCTCGTCTACCACAGCGGTAGGCGCCTGTTAAGACTGGAAACGGCCGAGCGCTTCTGCGCTTTCTGGCCGCACCGCAGCATTCTGTAAAGCTCAGAGAAGCACCATTCAAATTTCAAACGACGAACCGTTTGGCTTTGCAAATTTTGCAGATTCCTAATACTAGATTTACCCTTCGAAGTGTGACTACCAGTAAGATTTTGCCACTATACACAGAACTTTCTGTGACCTGGACACGCTTTCTATTCCGGTAAATGAATTCCAGTGAATTTGCTTCTTCTCCCGTCCGAATCGGGATCCTAGTTGTGCCTCCTTACGTCAACCCCTGTGTGGAGCGCAGTTTGAGCTTGCTGCCCACTCCCAACTGCCCACAGCCAGGGGTCGACGTGGCCATCACTCGACATGTACTGGAAGAAGCCGCACTGCAATATCGGCTGCTTAACGTCGCATCGCTAAGGCAAGACTTACAGACAAAACTGCTGGCCAATGCAACGGACTTCGATTTCCTTCTAAACATGGTGGAGCGTGGTTCGATCGACATGTTGTCCATGCTCTTGTGTAAGTGTACTTACTCATGTGATGGATGTACTAATGTCGTACAGCGTAGAGCACCAATTGAAAGCGTGGGCAGAGTACGTTCCTTCAACTTTGAACTATATAAAGTCCTGCAGCAATGCTCAACAACAGCACTGAAAAGTGCGTACTACCTATACTGATTGTCATCAATCAAGATGTATGAAAACTGTTGTTCTGCGCTTGCAGCCGTCAGCTCCAGGGGATTGGAGCAGATGGAATACCTCTACCCAACGCTTTTTGGCTCATTTGCCTTTGTCGTGAAAAAGGACCATTTTGCGCCGACAATCAATTTTGGCCTGTTGCGAATTTTTCACCTTGGGGTTTGGCTCCTTATTGCTATTCTAACGCTAACCGTTTTTGGACTTCGATGGCTATTTGGACGATGCGACAGTGGCACATGGTCAACTTCACCCAAGTCGTTCAACAAGGTTCTCTTGCTGTTCACGTGGACTTTGTTCAGTGGATTGTATCCCACTTTCTTGCTGGCATCCCTCTTTATTCCCCAAAATCCACCAAGAATAGAGACGCTGGAACAATTGTTGGCGCTTCTCCATCGGGGAGAGCTGATGATGCTCTTGGACGGCGGCATTCAAGAGTTCTACTTCAGCAAACGACTGTTGGAGGGTCCCCAACGTGGCGACTTCTATACGGAATTCGCCAGGGTCTTCGAGTCGCATCCGCCGCACTCGTTTAGCAACCGAATAGAACTGATGGAGAAGTTGAAAACTGGAAGATTCGTCTACTCGGACTTTTCACCTGTTGCAGTCGACGTGACGACCAAGGACTGCGACCTGGTAGTGCTGCCCTTCCAAACAGGACGTGCGTTCTGCAACTGAGACCTTGAACATACACGACCTGAGAATCATGGGATCTTAGAACGACCACACTGACATTGGTCAAAATCACGTTTATAAATCGAGTAATCAAATCTAATCGCAATCTAATCGTCTGTACGATATCGTAACCACCACCCCCCCTCACTCTCACCACCACCACAAGCGCTTTGCTTGGTTTAACAGTGAAATAAGATTGTGTTCGCTTTCAGTACACACCACTAGCAGTATGTGCGTACGCCATGTTATGCCATTTTGCCATTTTATGCCAGTATGCCATTTTTGATCGTTCACTAAACAGTTAAACAGACAGTGATACCTAGCTAGAGAGTCGTTTGCAACAAAACGTCATGCCGCTTGCAGGTTTGTCTACACTGTCATCGGTGGTTGTTTCGAAGCTCTCTCCTCACAAGCACCGTTTGCGAGCCGCTTTCATGAAAAGATTGCCAGCGATCTTCAGCGTGGAAGAACAGTTCATCGCAAGGACCGAACAAATTTCCAGAACCGCCTGTTCGACTGATCCTCATAAAGTTGGGAACACATTGGCATTGGAACACTTTGCAGCCGTCTTTCTTGTGTGGATTGCTGGCTTAGCAGTTTCCTTTCTGGGCTTTTGTTGGAGTTGGATTGTCGCCTATGTCGCACGCGAGCTCGCGAGGGATGTCACTGAAATTGCTTAAAAGGAAATCGAAAACACGTGTAGGTATTTGCACTGCATGTGTTGGTTGTGGTTTGTGCGTGGCTAGAAAGGGCCTTTTGGAGCAGGATGCATGGAGAGATAAACGCAGCCTGCGCTCACGCGCCAGGCATACAAGCCCTGTTGACTGCCTTTGCGTAGCGCGTGCTCACAGCACAGACACAAACACACTCTTTTGTGGCGTCACGTCGAACAGCCCACAACGTTGATGTGATAAGCAAATATTGTGAAATGCTCTTCCAATAATAATTTTGGAATTCCCGGGTTCCCGTTAGAGAAGGTGAAAGAAAGAGAAAGACGAAAAATAGAGCCGGAAAGAAATGCAAGAAGAGTCAGTGGAGAAGTGTAGTGGAGAGCAGAGACACGTTGCATGTGAGCGAAATTTTCATTGTAACAACAGTGCCGTCGATTCAGCGTGGGAGTTAGAGAGGGGGGGGGGGGCAAGGGGGCAATTTCTCTCTTCCAACTTTCCGACCGTTACACCAATGATTGTTTACCCACCCCCTTTCAGCAGTCGAAGCTCCTGCGCGTCACCGTTTATCCGCTCCGGAAGTCTTGACATATGTAATGGCGGCGCAGATTTTCCCGCCGCCGTGTCTTTAGAGACGTGCAGCCATGCCGCCGCCGCCGTTTTTTTCGGATTTTTGGTATAAGAGCAGTCGTCAATTATCCAAGGAGACGGCGCCGCCTCCACCTGTTGAATACGACGCATCGTAAACTCTTCCGTGTTTTCAATTTCGGCTAATTTCCTAGTCGCTTTACCCGTATGCGAATACCGACAAATTCTTTGAGGGTGACGGCTATAGTAAAGCGTGACTACGGTAGCGCGCGCGTTCAACACGACTTCAATGAAGACCGATGAAGACCGGAGCAAATGTTCAAAGTTCCCAACATCGTCGGTCTCGGTCTCGGTCTCGGTCTTCGCATCGGTCTTGGCTGTTTAGCATGGGAAGACCGAGACCGAGACCGAGACCGAGACCGAGACCGATGGGAAGACCGTTAATTATGAATCAGCCTTTAGTCGCCACATGCCACATACAAAGAATATTAGGGGTCAGAAGCAGACCCGTTAACCCTGATTTGCTGGACCTGACAATACACACACGTATGTAATACCGTCGAACGTATGATCCTACAAACGCTCTTCCCAGGGGGGGCATTCGCCATGGTGTAAGAGCCCAGCCCCCTCCCCCAATGAGTGGCAAGAGCTTGGCACTGTGAGATTTACGGTAGAGGATTGCTGTCGCTTTCATTTCTGCAGGTCTGTCGACGCTGTCATCGATGGTCGTCTCGAAACGCTCTCCACACAAGCACCGTTTGCGAGCCGCTTTCATGAAAAGATTGCCAGCGATCTTCAGCGTAGAAGAACAGTTCATCGCACAGACCGCACGAATTTCCAGGACAGCTTGCTCGACTGATCCTCATAAAGTTGGGAACACGTTGGCTTTGGAACACTTTGCGGCCGTCTTTCTCCTGTGGACTGCTGGTTTAGCAGTTTCTTTTCTGAGTCTCTGTTTCAGTTGGATTTTCGCCCTCCGCTCGCGCGTGCTCGCGAGGGAGATTGCTGAAAACGACTAAGAGTCAATGTCTGAGAAAGTGTAGGAAATGGACCCCAATTTGGTACACTTCGAAAAAATAAAATTTGAGTTGAGGGCATGGGGATGTAGGGTAGGGTAGGTCATGCACCCCTGTGTTGGTCAAACCCCCCCAACCCCCCTCCATTCCAGAGATACAGGCAAAAATTTTCATAAAGTTGCCAAAAAATATGGTTCTGCATAGGGTCGCACATTTTCGGGTACCACTTCCCACTCGATGCAGCCACCCTATAAGGGGGTATACCGTTGGTAGGTGAGGGTTGGTGCTCCACCCACTCCAACCGCTGCCCTTCTCTGAGCTCCCACGATTTTGCTAGAGGACAAAATCCACAGTAAGCGAGGTGCCCAAATTTTGAATAATCGGCATTTTTGCCCCCAAAACATAAATGACCCCTCCAGTTTCTACATATGTTAAACCGCTTTGTTGTTAAACTGTTGTTGTTGTTGTTAAACTGTTAAACATACATATGACCATATTCTGACAGAAATTTCGTCAAAAATTTCGAGACCAGAGGCAGCCAAATAACCAAAAGTTTGAGTATTTTTGCAATTTGCACTGAAAACGCAATTTTCAATGTTGATTTTCTAGTGTGCTTGTTCATTGCATGTGACCAATTTATGCAATTTGAATTTGCCCGACATGCTGAACAATCGATGGAGCGATTCAACGCGGTTTGCAAACCTTTATATATTTGTGCTTTTCACATGAACATTGGAAAAAATATGAAGGTTTGAAAACCGCGTAGAATCGCTCCATCGATTGTTCAGCATGTCGGGGCGAATCCAAACTGCATAAATTGGTCACATGCAATGAACGAGCACACTAGAAAATCAACATTGAAAATTGCGTTTTCAGTGCAAATTGCGAAAACACTCAAACTTTTGTTTATTTGGCCCTCTGGCCTCGAAATTTTTGACGAAATTTCTGTCAGTATATGGTCAGATAAAGCGGTTTAACATATGTAGAAACTGGAGGGGACATTTATGTTTTGGGGGTAAAAATGCCGATTTTTCAAAATTTGGGCACCTCGCTTGCTGTGGATTTTGCCCTCTAGCAAAATCGTGGGAGCTCAGAGAAGGGCAGCGGTTGGAGTGGGTGGAGCACCAACCCTCACCTACCCAACGGTATACCCCCCTATAAGGTGGCTGCATCGAGTGGGAAGTGGTACCTGAAAATGTGCGACCCTATGCAGAACCAAATTTTTCGGCAATTTTATGAACATTTTTGCCTGTATCTCTGGAATGGAGGGGGGTTGGGGGGTTTGACTAACACAGGGGTGCATCACCTACCCTACCCTACATCCCCATGCCCTCAGCTCAAATTTTATTTTTTTCAAAGTGTCCGCGATTTCCTACACTTTCTTTCTCAGCCATTGACTCTTAAAAGGAATGGAAAACAACCCTGCATTCTGCAATTTCTGTGCTTGGAAGTGCGCCATCTGCTGTTTTTGCTGTGGTTCGTGGTGGCTATGGTGCGTACATAATGAAATAGTTCGAATTAACCTAGGAGCTGATTACAACAGCTTGCGTCTTACGATTAGCGCTATTTCCACCCCCCCCCCCCTGTGATAAGCGCCCCCCCGAGGGCATCTGAAATGCTTATCAACGATAACCATAACCCAACCCAAGGTTGACCCAACAAAATACAGGATTACGACTCCGATTTACGGCTACGACTTTACGATTACGACTGCGACCGTATTTTTAAAAAAATAAGATACAGGCGGCGATGTATTATTTTAAAAAAATACGTGTATTTTTTTTAAAAATACGTTTGAAAAAAAAATACGCGCCCAACTCTAATTATCATACGAGTCTGCAGGGGTACGGTAAATCCTCCAATAGTGCCCCCGGGCACTATTTTTTCAACCTCTCCTTACCCAGGGGGCACTATTGGAGGGAGGCACTATTGGAGGGGGGGCTTCTATTATTTCAACCTAAAAATTTTGAATGGTAATGCTAGTTTCGCTGTCAAAATTGCCGATTTTTCGGTGATTTTGGTCACTTTTGCCACATTTAATGGTTGATTTACCGCTAATACATTAGTTGCTGAAACGTACTATTGTTGGTTAGGAGTAGTGTGTATACACGATATAAATGTACCTACCACTATATTTTTGCCCATAAAAGGCACATGGCATAACATACCCCTTACCCCTGGGGGCACTATTGGAGGGGGGCTCTATTATTCCAACCTAGACGAACCCGGGGGCCCTATTGGAGGGGGGCCCTATTGGAGGGGGTTGTATTGGAGGATTTACGGTATCATAGTTTTCGGGTACACAGACCGCGAAAGCAGCAAAAGTAACCAAAATGCATTATAAAGAAAAACAAATTTTCACAGAAAAAAAAGAGAGCCATGTTAGAAAAAAAAACATCTCGCGCGCGCTTTGCCTGAGCGGGAAGTTGGGCCGCTCACCTGGCACGGATTTTGGGCCAAGCCAAAGCGACTCATGGTACTTATAATTTGCTCAAGGGGACGCGTGTAAACTCGTGACTCGTGCGTGGAAAGTGTGATAAGCGGCTTTTGAACCAACGAAATGCATAGCAAGGGCATGGAGTACAAGTTTCTCTGTTTCATTTGATTGTTGTACCAAGGTTCAGCAGCTTTCACTAGGTGTCGTGACGAGGTGCGTGGTTCGAAACCCGAGAGTGCTGAGTGCTGTGCAGCAAGCGCCGATCAGTGTGATGGAAAGTAGAAACACTTACCATCACACTGCGGCAAACTCTACAAACAATAGGCCTTCTAGAATTCCAACCGCGATTAAAAATGTGACACCTCTGTCAACACCGGTTGGCGAAATCGCAGTGTTCGAGCTAGCCCAGCTATGCCCAGCTGTTGCGTCGGTTTCAGGTAAACCGCGTAAGAGCTGTAGTCTTCGTCAGAACGGAGAAGGGGGTGGCTGTGGCCATGGTATAAACGCGGGTGGTTGGAAACTCTTGTTCTTGAAGAGAAATATTCAATGCGACATTCTCAGCATTCTTGTTCTTGCTCACATCTTTGGCGCATAGGTAGGCTAGAAACCCAGTCACTTTAGCTTTAGCATATAGCAGTGTTGACAGAAGTGTCGAGTTCCCACTCACGAACGGTTTGTTCCATGGGGTGCTGTTTGTGGAGCAAGAGGGAGCAATGAAAGTGTCGACTTACCACTTACACATCATCTCGTCTACCACAGCGGTAGGCGCCTGTTAAGACTGGAAACGGCCGAGCGCTTCTGCGCTTTCTGGCCGCACCGCAGCATTCTGTAAAGCTCAGAGAAGCACCATTCAAATTTCAAACGACGAACCGTTTGGCTTTGCAAATTTTGCAGATTCCTAATACTAGATTTACCCTTCGAAGTGTGACTACCAGTAAGATTTTGCCACTATACACAGAACTTTCTGTGACCTGGACACGCTTTCTATTCCGGTAAATGAATTCCAGTGAATTTGCTTCTTCTCCCGTCCGAATCGGGATCCTAGTTGTGCCTCCTTACGTCAACCCCTGTGTGGAGCGCAGTTTGAGCTTGCTGCCCACTCCCAACTGCCCACAGCCAGGGGTCGACGTGGCCATCACTCGACATGTACTGGAAGAAGCCGCACTGCAATATCGGCTGCTTAACGTCGCATCGCTAAGGCAAGACTTACAGACAAAACTGCTGGCCAATGCAACGGACTTCGATTTCCTTCTAAACATGGTGGAGCGTGGTTCGATCGACATGTTGTCCATGCTCTTGTGTAAGTGTACTTACTCATGTGATGGATGTACTAATGTCGTACAGCGTAGAGCACCAATTGAAAGCGTGGGCAGAGTACGTTCCTTCAACTTTGAACTATATAAAGTCCTGCAGCAATGCTCAACAACAGCACTGAAAAGTGCGTACTACCTATACTGATTGTCATCAATCAAGATGTATGAAAACTGTTGTTCTGCGCTTGCAGCCGTCAGCTCCAGGGGATTGGAGCAGATGGAATACCTCTACCCAACGCTTTTTGGCTCATTTGCCTTTGTCGTGAAAAAGGACCATTTTGCGCCGACAATCAATTTTGGCCTGTTGCGAATTTTTCACCTTGGGGTTTGGCTCCTTATTGCTATTCTAACGCTAACCGTTTTTGGACTTCGATGGCTATTTGGACGATGCGACAGTGGCACATGGTCAACTTCACCCAAGTCGTTCAACAAGGTTCTCTTGCTGTTCACGTGGACTTTGTTCAGTGGATTGTATCCCACTTTCTTGCTGGCATCCCTCTTTATTCCCCAAAATCCACCAAGAATAGAGACGCTGGAACAATTGTTGGCGCTTCTCCATCGGGGAGAGCTGACGATGCTCTTGGACGGCGGCATTCAAGAGTTCTACTTCAGCAAACGACTGTTGGAGGGTCCCCAACGTGGCGACTTCTATACGGAATTCGCCAGGGTCTTCGAGTCGCATCCGCCGCACTCGTTTAGCACCAGAATAGAACTGATGGAGAAGTTGAAGACCGGAAAATTCGTCTACTCGGACTTTTCACCCGTTGCAGTCGACGTGACGACCAAGGACTGCGACCTGGTAGTGCTGCCCTTCCAAACAGGACGTATGTACGTTCTGCAACGGAGACCTTCATACCTGGGAATCTTGGCATCTTAGAACGAACGACCTCAATGAGTGTTGTCAAATCAGAGTTTATAAATCGAGTAATCTAATCTAATCGCAATCTAATCGTCTGTCCGATATCGTAACTACCCCCCCCCCCTCACCTTCATCACCATCATCACATTTCGTGGCAGCCGTCTGTCTCTGAAGCCTCTCTATCTATTCGACTGACTCACATCCGTGGCAAGCGGCGTGAGCTACGCAGCGCACAACGGGCGCGCGCGAGCCGATACAAAAACGAGCCGCGGCTCCGCCATTCGGGCGCCGCCATGTGCCGACGCGAAGGGCAGCTACAGTGTGCCCCTAAATAACATCGCGACACCACAAGCGCTTTGCTTGGTTTAACAGCAAAATAAGATTGCGTTCGCTTCCAGTACACACCACAAGCAGTATGTGTGTACGCATGCCATTTTGATCGTTCGCTAAACAGTTTAAACAGACGTTTAAGGATGGCTAGAGAGTCGTTTGCAACAAAACCTTCATGCCGCTTGCAGGTTTGTCTACACTGTCATCGGTGGTTGTTTCAAAACGCTCTCCTCACAAGCAGCGTTTGCGAGCCGCTTTTATGAAAAGATTGCCAGCGATCTTCAGCGTGGAAGAACAGTTCATCGCAAGGACCGAACAAATTTCCAGGACCGCCTGTTCCACTGATCCTCATAAAGTTGGGAACACATTGGCATTGGAACACTTTGCAGCCGTCTTTCTCCTGTGGATTGCTGGCTTAGCAGTTTCCTTTCTGGGCTTCTGTTGGAGTTGGATTGTCGCATATGGGGCACGCGTGCTCGCGAGGGAGGTCACTGAGATTGCTTAAAAGGGAAATCGAATCGTGTAGGTATTTGCACCGCACGTGTTGGTTGTGGTTCGTGCGTGGCTAGAAAAAGGGCCTTTTGGAGCAGGATGCATGGAGAGATAAACACAGCCTGCGCTCACACGCCTGGCATACAAGCCCTGTTGACTGCCTTTGCGTAGCGCGTGCTCCTCACAGACACAAACACACTCTTTTGTGGCGTCGCGTCGAACAGCCCACAACGTTGATGTGATAAGCAAATATTGTGAAATGCTCTTCCAATAATAATTTTGGAATTCTCGGGTTCCCGTTAGAGAAGGTAAAAGAAAGAGAAAGACGAAAAATAGAGCAAGAAATGGAAGAAGAGTCAGTGGAGAAGTGTAGTGGAGAGCAGAGACACGTTGATTGTGAGTGAAGTTTTCTTTGTAACAACAACAGTGCCGCCGATTCAGCGTGGGAGTTAGAGGGGGGGGGGGACAAGGGGGCAATTTCTCTCTTTTAAATTTCCGACTGCTACACCAATGATTGTTTACCCACCCCCTTTCAGCGGTCGAAGCTCCTGCGCGTCACCGTTTGTCCGTCTCGGAAGTCTTCCACGATTCAACAAGTCCACTGCCCGATTGCAACTTGATCAGACAGCACTTCTTGAAGGAGGGCCGACTGACGGAGGACGCCGCGATCAGAATTGTCCAAGAGGGCACACAACTGCTGAAGGCGGAACAGACGTTACTCGAAATCGACGCGCCCATCACAAGTAGGGCTTCAATTCGGACTGCACACTGTACAAGTGTTTTTGGAAAATTGATGATTGACGTGCGCACAGCAGTACTGTACACGGTATGGGTTACAGAGTGCATATAAAGCTGAACTTGAATTTGTAAAATTTCAGTTTGTGGTGACATACACGGTCAATTTTTCGATTTGGTCAAACTTTTCGATGTTGGAGGATCACCAGAAGAGACAAAATATCTCTTCTTGGGCGATTACGTCGACAGGGGATACTTTAGCATTGAAGTGAGCCTATGTAACACCTAGAATAATGACATATGGTACAATTTTGACCAGATGTACATCGGTTTTACAAGTGGAGTGATTTTAGTGCGTGCTCTACCTGTGGGCGTTGAAAATCTGCCATCCGGAGACTATGTTTTTGTTGCGCGGCAATCACGAGTGCCGACATCAGACTGAATACTTTACTTTCAAACAAGAATGTTGGTTTAAATGCTTTCCATTGCACGCACGCACGCACGCACGCACGCACGCACGCACGCACGCACGCACGCACGCACGCACGCACGCACGCACGCACGCACGCACGCAAGGCTCATGTAAGATGCGTCACACATGGGCAAAATTCAGGTATGATCAAATACAGCGAAGCTGTGTATGAAGAATGTATGGAGGCATTTGATGCGCTCCCATTGGCAGCAGTCGTGAATCAACAGTTCCTCTGCGTCCACGGCGGTTTATCGCCTGAGATACAGAGCCTGGACGACATCAGACAGGTAAGAACGGCCATATTTGCAATTAGCACGCTTCAAGCATCCTTCTGGGAATTGCCGCTACATTAAATGACATCGAACAGTAGAGGCTGAAGCAACATACCTACTACGGAAGTCGCTATATGAACCTGCTCGACTGTATTCTGAGTCATATAAGGCATTGTATGGGGCATGTGGCATGTGGCATGTGTGGCATTGTGCAAGTGCTGTCTATTGTACTTTTTGTTGATTCATTCAAACTGTTTGGACAGACACGACGCGCAAACAATGTTTAGATTGACAGATTTACAGAACCGCCGTCTTTTGGGCCGATGTGTGATCTGCTGTGGTCGGACCCCCTGGAGGAGTTTGACAGCGACAACGCTGTGGGACATTTCACTTTCAACCCGCAACGAGGCTGCTCCTATTACTACAGGTCAAGCAATGCTTGGAGCGGAACATACGGTATTCTTGAAGTTTGAATCTACGCACAATAGAGGCTGTTCAGAGTGCAGTTCAGTGTATTGCACTCTAGCCGCAAACGCATTCGTTATGAATATGGCTCACGTTCACCCAAATTTTGGGATTAAGCAAATTAATTCAACATTTCAGCTACGACGCCTGCTGTGACTTTCTCAAGCGGACCAATCTTCTCTCCATCATTCGTGCCCATGAGGCCCAAGAGATGGGGTGAAATCTTTGCATATTTTTTTCTATTCTTCAAAGCAGATTTTTAAATTTGTAGGTACCGCATGTACCGCAAGTTCGAAGGGACTGGTTTCCCTTCACTGATCACCTTATTCAGCGCACCAAACTATTGCGACGCGTATGGCAACCGAGGTTCCAATCCATCCAGAGTACATTTTTCTGTTTAACCGTTTTATTATTATTTTTTCTTGTAGCGGCCATTATGAAGTACGAGAACAACATCATGAACATCAGACAGTTCAACGCGTCGCCCCACCCTTATTGGTTGCCGAATTTTATGGACGTCTTCAGTTGGTCATTGCCATTTGTCGGAGAGAAAGGTTTCAACAGTTTTTTTTTCTGTCCTGTGCAACTGCTACAATTGCAATTGTACGGTTTCTAACAGAAAGATGAGTACACTTTCCTCGTGTTCAACCATTACAGTATGAAGGGTGGCGTACTGCATTAGTTTTTTATTTATAACCATTGGATTTAGTCACGGAAATGCTCGTCAGCGTCCTGAACATATGCTCTGATGACGAGCTCATGACAGACAATGACGACTCTTTCGAAGGTTTACATTTTTTTATTTTTAATAAGTAAAATTATATCACACTCACTCACAACTGGACGAGAAAATTTTTATTTTTTTATTTAAGGTGGCGTGCCCTCGGCACGTAAAGAAGTGATTCGGTCGAAAATACGCGCCGTCAGTAGAATGGCGCGGGTATTCAGTGTGCTCAGGTATATATTTTGGTGCGGTTTTTATTACGACATTGCTTTGGGTAGGGTATAGCAAAATCTTGCGAACTAAACACATATGACATACCTATGGTAATGTATGTAGGATGATATGTGCTCCAAATTGCATCTCAATCGTTGCGCCAATTCAACATGTCTTAAATAATGTCTTAAAAATCTGTTGCTTTGTCTGCAGACGCAAATGCGAACTGCGGAGCAAAATTGAATTGAATTCTATATTTTTTAGAGAAGAAAGCGAGTCGGTGGTGAAGCTGAAAGGTTTGACTCCCACCGGTCTCCTGCCCTTCGGCGCCCTACAGGGAGGTCGTGTCTCTCTGCAGCAAGGTGGATACTCGTCGTTTCGGTTGTACCGTATACCTCCTAGTATTTGAAACTAAAACTTTGAAAAAAAAATTGAAACTAATTGTTGGGCTATATAGGGATAACTGTAGTGAGGAGTAGTGAGGACTAATTGTAGTTCAGATTGGAAGAAAGGATTCGAAGTGAATGGCTCAAACAAAACTGCTACCTATACCGAGTCCAGCTCCTATTACTGCAACCCAAACACTAGAATTTCTATTGTTGGTGTAAAAGGTGATTTGCAAATAGAACTGTGTAATTTCAAAGTGCAATTCATACAGTTGTTGCGTCCGTTCGGCACTCATCGGTTGAATAATTTTGATTATGAATGCTCAGGGTAGAGGCTAGACGGAGATATTTACGGTACCTGAGTCCCACAGATTGCTCAATTTTTTTTAATATTTATATATTTTTTATTTACCTAATTATTACACGTGTGCAGCGATCGATCGCGGTCTGCAAGCGGGCCACGAGGTGACGAGTTTCGCGGAGGCGCGGGAGCTGGACCGGCCCAACGAACGGCTGCCACCTTCCATGGAACATCACCAAAGAATGGTGCCAAAAAAGTGCGCGCGTCATGCGGAAAGCAAATTTTACCATTTTCTTCAGAATGACGTGCAGGACCACAATTCCAGTGACGAAACTGCCACCAGTGCCGGACAAGTAACGCGATTCTGACTCGATGGGGGTGATTTGTCGCCTCTGTTGATTCTTTTCCCACTCATTTGAGCTTCGTCTGCAGCTGAAGACAAACCGTTTTTTCGCACTTTCGCAACGTTACGATACGTCACTTATGAATTACCCGCCTCCTCCAATGAACGCTACCCCCCCCCCCCACCAATAAACACTCGGTTAGAAAGTGGGTTGACAAATGAAGGCCCACTCTCTAATAAACGCCCCAGGGGGGACGTCTTTGAACCACAGTTACGTATGCAATAATTTGCTGCTCAAAGCTGGTGTTGTTACGCTCTGTTACGCGTTTGGGTCCTGTTTGTTGCTTGTACGTACGTACCATACCTGTAACCGGGTCTGGAAGAGTGGGGGGAGTAAATGGCCGAATTCTGGGGGAGGGGTGTGGAGCAAAAAGTGGGGGGTAGCTGGCCATCTTTTGAGTTATACTGGTACTTTTTGGTCAAAAAAGGGGTATAAATAGAGTCTAAAGAGTGTTATTTAGCTGTTTTATGCTCAGTAGTAACACCCCCCCCCCCCCCGCGGGTGCAACGAAAGATTACGGTATGTCTCATTTTTTCTATAACCGTTTTCGCGGCGAAAAATTTGGCGATTACGGTAGCCGCAAAAATTTCGTTCAGGTGAGCTGAGGGCCGCCCCCCTGGCCTGGTGATGTGGGGGAGCGAGCTGTTGGGAGGCTGCCAGCGGCAGCCATCCCAACAGTGACCGCCGCAGCTGGGCTGCTCCAGCAGCCGTCTGCAGCCTGCATTTTCCGCAAGTTTACGGTTTTCCCGCAAGTTACGATGCGTCTTTATTTCACATTATTTACAGTATACCTTGGAGTTGGGCGACAATGTTTAGCGAGTGCGTCGTCAGCGGGCACACTGCGTTTTGAGCCCCCCCAACCTCCCAACCCCCCAACCCCCCAACCCCCCGTTCTGCATGTTTTTATAAAATGATCAGCATATGGCAGTGTGACACAACGCAGTGCGGGTAATTGGCGACTACATACATCGGTGCGGTTACGTGTTTGTAATGTAAACGCTCCCTTAATTCAGAACTTATTTATATTGAATTCATTCATAACTTTTATAACTATTTATTTATTTATAACTATTTATTTAAAGATTTTAACTGAAGCTCGCTGAATACGGCAATACGCAATTCAGATACATACACCTTTACGCATACACTTTGCAAACAACGTTAACAATTATCTTTATAACGCTTCAAACCAGTAAGCTACATTGCTTACTTGCACGTGTCTTGGTCAACCTCTTCAACAGAGTACTAACGCATTCACCCGCTTCAATGACAAGCACAACCCGCGTCAAAGTGTGTCACCGCAACACATTATTATCACGTCAACAAGTTGCGCAACTGACCAAGTGACTAGAGATCCAAGTTGAACTGAGCCTTCAAATGTTCCTTGTGGGTTTCACACATCGTGGCAGACGCGTCGTCGTCGAACCGGAACATGCTGACACCGAAGCAGGGCGAGTACCGCGGCACGATGCAGCTTAACGATATAATTACATCATCATGTAACTGGCGGAGAGGTGGGGGGGGGGGGGGGGGCTTCCAACAACATTTTCGGCACCCACATCGAACGTTTTATACGTTTTTCACCGTTCTAATACGATAAAAGGGAGTAAATGTTGGTGACTTTCAGTACTTTTCGGTACCCATTGTTTCATCCAGAGACCCCCCCCCCACACACACACACACACACGCACAAATTGGCCGCCAAACCGCCCACTCGATCAGACCCAGCTGCAAGTGTAAATTACCGGTACATTGGTGAAAAAGCAGGTGGCGCTTTGAAACCGACTTACTCGTAGCGCAGGTGCAATGCGCACTCGTCCTTGCGTCGCGTCCACGTCTCTCTGCCCTGATTGCCACTCAGAGATCTTGCCCTGAATTAACAACCCATTTGTTTACTCCCTGCCATACCTGTAACTGGGGGGGGGAGGGAAGATACCACTATAAACTAGGACACGGGCTGTCACACTTTGGACTAGGACTAGGACACTAGGACACTTTGGAGCTCAGGGCTGTCAGCACTACCGCCAGTTACCCGAGCACTGTTACGTGCGATTCTGTGCTGCGCTGCGCCTTTTATAAACTGTGCAACACGGGGGGTTGGGGGGTTGGGGGGTTGGGGGGTTGGGGGGGCTCAAAACGCTATTAGCCCGTCAGCGTTTTCGGGAATACCCGATCCATGTGAACCATGTGAACCATGTGAACGAGAGCATCGTTATTTCGGTGCGACATTTTTTTCTACGGTCTCTCCGTCAAAGGCTTTTAGTAATAATACTGATTTTGTTTTGCGTCTGTTCTTTATATCAATTGTTAATTAAATTAATTATATATTGTTTAATTTTTAGCATCGTCTGGTTTTATTATTTTAATTGTAGCGTTTCCTGTGAACTACCATGTGAACGATCCCATCCCTGCTCTATTTAGCAGATCGCATCACTTGCCTAAAGAAAAACCCCAAAGTTGGCGCGGAATTTTTCGCAGTGCGACAGCTCATGAAGTACTCATGAAGTAGGGATAGCGCACAACGACGCAACTATAGCGACAGTGCAGCAACATGTCGCGGAGTGGCGCTTCTCGGGGGGAATAGAGAAGCGCTCGCGGTGCACCACCACGAGATCTTCGTTGTCGCTGGCAACTCAATCTGAACTATCGTGGTATCAAACACATATTTTGGTTCACAATTTTTACATTCTGGACATGGCTTCGCTTTCGCTTAGGCTTTGGCTTTCGCTTAGGCTTAAGCTTAGGCTTAGGCACGCACGCACTCACGCAAGCGCGCACGCGCATGCGTGCACGCTCACGCACGTTCACGCACAGGCACGTGCACGCGCGCACGCGTGCACGCACACGTGCGTGAGCGTGCACTCGTGCGCGTGCGTGCGTGCCTAAGCCTAAGCCTAAGCCTAAGCCTAAGCCTAAGCCTAAGCGAAGCCTAAGCGAAGCCTAAGCGAAGCCTAAGCGAAGCCTAAGCGAAGCCTAAGCGAAGCCTAAGCGAAGCCTAAGCGAAGCCTAAGCGAAGCCTAAGCCTAAGCGAAAGCCTAAGCCTAAGCACGCACGTGCACACGCGCGCACGCACAGGCACGTGCACGCGCGCACGGACAGACAGACAGATAAAACAGGCGGTTGCATTTGGTCACCCTATAACGTTTCCACCCCCCCCCCCCGGTTTAGAGATATGCGAGACGGGGAGACAAGAAATAAAAATATCACACCGAAATAACGAAGCTCTCGTTCACATGGTTCACATGGATCGGGTATTCCCGCGTTTTCCCTCGAGTTGTGGGAATACCCGATCCATGTGAACCATGTGAACCATGTGAACCATGTGAACGAGAGCATCGTTATTTCGGTGCGACATTTTTCCTACGGTCTCTCCGTCGAAGGCTTTTAGTAATAATACTGATTTTGTTTTGCGTCTGTTCTTTATATCAATTGTTAATTAAATTAATTATATATTGTTTAATTTTTAGCATCGTCTGGTTTTATTATTTTAATTGTAGCGTTTCCTGTGAACTACCATGTGAACGATCCCATCCCTGCTCTATTTAGCAGATCGCATCACTTGCCTAAAGAAAAACCCCAAAGTTGGCGCGGATTTTTTTCGCAGTGCGACAGCTCATGAAGTACTCATGAAGTAGGGATAGCGCACAACGACGCAACTATAGCGACAGTGCAGCAACATGTCGCGGAGTGGCGCTTCTCGGGGGGAATAGAGAAGCGCTCGCGGTGCACCACCACGAGATCTTCGTTGTCGCTGGCAACTCAATCTGAACTATCGTGGTATCAAACACATATTTTGGTTCACAATTTTTACATTCTGGACATGGCTTCGCTTTCGCTTAGGCTTTGGCTTTCGCTTAGGCTTAAGCTTAGGCTTAGGCACGCACGCACTCACGCAAGCGCGCACGCGCATGCGTGCACGCTCACGCACGTTCACGCACAGGCACGTGCACGCGCGCACGCGTGCACGCACACGTGCGTGAGCGTGCACTCGTGCGCGTGCGTGCGTGCCTAAGCCTAAGCCTAAGCCTAAGCCTAAGCCTAAGCCTAAGCGAAGCCTAAGCGAAGCCTAAGCGAAGCCTAAGCGAAGCCTAAGCGAAGCCTAAGCGAAGCCTAAGCGAAGCCTAAGCGAAGCCTAAGCCTAAGCGAAAGCCTAAGCCTAAGCACGCACGTGCACACGCGCGCACGCACAGGCACGTGCACGCGCGCACGGACAGACAGACAGATAAAAGAGGCGGTTGCCTTTGGTCACCCGATAACCTTTCCACCCCCCCCCCGGTTTAGAGATATGCGAGACGGGGAGACAAGAAATAAAAATATCACACCGAAATAACGAAGCTCTCGTTCACATGGTTCACATGGATCGGGTATTCCCGCGTTTTCCCTCGAGTTGTGGGAATACCCGATCCATGTGAACCATGTGAACCATGTGAACCATGTGAACGAGAGCATCGTTATTTCGGTGCGACATTTTTCCTACGGTCTCTCCGTCGAAGGCTTTTAGTAATAATACTGATTTTGTTTTGCGTCTGTTCTTTATATCAATTGTTAATTAAATTAATTATATATTGTTTAATTTTTAGCATCGTCTGGTTTTATTATTTTAATTGTAGCGTTTCCTGTGAACTACCATGTGAACGATCCCATCCCTGCTCTATTTAGCAGATCGCATCACTTGCCTAAAGAAAAACCCCAAAGTTGGCGCGGATTTTTTTCGCAGTGCGACAGCTCATGAAGTACTCATGAAGTAGGGATAGCGCACAACGACGCAACTATAGCGACAGTGCAGCAACATGTCGCGGAGTGGCGCTTCTCGGGGGGAATAGAGAAGCGCTCGCGGTGCACCACCACGAGATCTTCATTGTCATGTCGCTGGCAACTCAATCTGAACTATCGTGGTATCAAACACATATTTTGGTTCACAATTTTTACATTCTGGACATGGCTTCGCTTTCGCTTAGGCTTTGGCTTTCGCTTAGGCTTAAGCTTAGGCTTAGGCACGCACGCACTCACGCAAGCGCGCACGCGCATGCGTGCACGCTCACGCACGTTCACGCACAGGCACGTGCACGCGCGCACGCGTGCACGCACACGTACACGTGCGTGAGCGTGCATTCGTGCGCGTGCGTGCGTGCCTAAGCCTAAGCCTAAGCCTAAGCGAAGCCTAAGCGAAGCCTAAGCGAAGCCTAAGCGAAGCCTAAGCGAAGCCTAAGCGAAGCCTAAGCGAAGCCTAAGCCTAAGCGAAAGCCTAAGCCTAAGCACGCACGTGCACACGCGCGCACGCACAGGCACGTGCACGCGCGCACGGACAGACAGACAGATAAAAGAGGCGGTTGCCTTTGGTCACCCGATAACCTTTCCACCCCCCCCCCCCCGGTTTAGAGATATGCGAGACGGGGAGACAAGAAATAAAAATATCACACCGAAATAACGAAGCTCTCGTTCACATGGTTCACATGGTTCACATGGTTCACATGGATCGGGTATTCCCCGAGTTGTTCATGTTGAGTGCCCTCCAGCGCCTGAGCCGAGGCCTTGAGCGCCGCTAGGACGTGGTCGACGCTGCCGTCAAGGAGGTCGACAGGAGCTCACAGTAAGTCTGCGCCTGCGTCGTCAACTCGCCGCGAGTTTCAGAGGTCGCAGAAATGGCTGCTGTAGTTGGCGACGATCGAACGACGGTGCTCGCTCGTTCTTTGCGGCTCGAGTGAGTCGGCTCTTCTCATCTGGGCGTCGCTCTAGGTGTGCGTCTGTGACGCGCCCCCAGTCATCCGCAGCCAGCTCTGTGAGTGCGTGCGTTTGTGTGTTGGTGCTGGCGCTTTTGCTATGCAGTTGTGTCTCAGGTTTTGAAAGAATCGGACGTTGGCTTCCCCCTATCTGGACGCCGCTCTAAGTGCCGAAGCTGCGTCGCCTCCCCGTCGGCGCCATCAGCAACCATTCGTGAGTGCGTATGTGCATGTCTGTGTGTCGGTGCGGGCGCATTTGCGAGTGTTGTGGTTGCTGTCACTAGCCGATCCAGAAGGGGGTGGGGGATGGCCCCTTCCAGTCAGGTAGGGCTAGGGAGGGGGAGAGGAAGGACGAGCACAGGGGCAAAGTGGGCATTCGTTTTCCATGGATTAAGGCACACAAAAGCGTTTCGCCTATAGTGCTGTGGTTGTATTGCGCTACTGTGTGTTGAGCAAACGATGCAAATGCCGATGCCATTTTTCGGATAGACTTGCAATGAAAGAACTCCCCCTATGTCAGATTATCCTGGATCCGCTAGTGACTTCGATGTTGGATTGCTGTTGCAGGTTTCAAAGCGCCCCAGCCATCAAGAGCCTACGCATCGACGGCCCACACCAGGTTGTTTGTGTTGAGCACCGTACCTTTGTCCGACAATTAAACACTAGACGAACGGAGTAAACTACGTGCGACAGGCGAAATCACTAAGTACGTCGCACAATCATTTCAAGTATTCTGTGCAGTTTCCTGTTTCTCAACACTCCCACTAGCTGCACAGAAGCTTGAGGCTTTTCATCTTGGCTGTCGACCGAGGCTTGGTCGAGTTTTGATCTGCGTTCAGCTTCGACTTGTAGAGCTCGGCCTTGTCCAGCGTGTCGGCGCTCATGAGCAGCGCTTTCTTCTCCAGCGCGCCACTCTTCGCCCTCTCGAAGTTCAGCTGTCGCTCCAGTGCTCGCGCCGAATTGCTGATGCCGTCGTCGTTGATCTTGACCTTGGCGCACTTCCGCTCCCACTCCTCTGTCATGCAGTGCTGACGACGACTCATCTCCACCACGATCGCCAGCGACTTGTTGGTCTTTTCTAGCTCGTCCAGCTTCTTGGCCATCTCGTTCGCTTTGTCGCACTCCTGATCAAGACGACGCTTTGTCTCTTGCAGCGACGATTCCAACTGTTGCAGACGCGTCTCCTCCTCCTCGCTCGCTGCCAGTGCGGCGTCCATCTTGTGCTGGTGCTGCTCGGACGCCTCCTCGACGTTTTCCTTGCTCGTCTTCAGCGGTCTCGCGTACGCACAGCATTCAGTGGATCCTCTGTCGCAATTTCCTTCTCTGTCCGCCGCAATCTTGTACACGCCATTCTTCAGCTGGGCAACAGCCAAGATCTTCCCAGTAGAAGCGCGAATCTTGCATGCCTTGCCGGCGAATTGAAACTCGTTGCCACTCTCCACTGCGACGCTGACCGAGAGTAGGTTGCTTGTCAGGTCCGGCACAAGCAACACCTTCTGCAGCAGGCAGCGTCGGCGAGACCTTCCGTTCTGCAGGTACAGGCGAACCTTTCCTACTCCCACTGCCTCTAGGAGGCGTCCGTCTCCAACACAGACGTCCTCGGGCGGATCGAGCTCTTTGTAGTTGAAGAGCAGCTCCTTCTCGGGCGTCATGTGACAGCTGGCTCCAGAGTCGACCACCCAGCTGTCGTCCGTGCCCGCCGTTGCTGCTCTCGCGACAAGCAAATATTCACTGTTCTCCTCCTTGCTTGTTCCGTCTTCATCTGCATCGGCAGCGTGCGCTTGGTGCGACTTGCTCCTGTTGTCACTGCAGTCGTCTTGGTCCCATCTGCGCTCCCGTCTTCTCTCAGGGCAGTTGGCAGCCTTGTGCCCGGCAATCTTCTGGCAATTGTAGCACTTGCCCCGGAACGCCTCTTGCCTGGCTGCCCTCAGCGCACTCTCACTGGATTCTACGACTCCGTTCGCTCTGTGACTTTCGTCCTCCGTCAACAGAGCTTGTCGCACTTCTTCTATGGTTATGGAGTCGCCCTTGAGCCTCATGGCAGTCTTGAACGTGTCGTATCTCGATGGAAGCTGACGCAGCAACAGGGCGACTTGCATGTCGTCCGCGATCTCGCTGCCGATCGCTGTCAGCTTGTCCATGAGCTCTTTCACACGCTTCAAGTGCTCGTCTGCCGTCGTCGAAGGCTCCATTTTCAAGTCGAGAAGTCGCGACAGCAAGTGCAGCTTGCTTGACACGCCCGTTCGCTCGAAATGCCGCTGGAGTGCCGTCCACGCGTCGTGCGGCGTTTCACAGCTCGACACCAAGTAGTAGAGGGCGTCATCGACCGACGTCACCAGCAGGGCCATCGCCTGCGCTTCCCTCTCTTCATACTGGTTCGCAGCTGCTGCGCTCACTTCTTCAGCATCCGGTGCCAGCTCCGTCCCGTCCACGATGCGCCACAATTTCTTGGCCTTGAGCGTCCAACGCATCTGGTGCTTCCACTGCGCCCAGTTGGACATCGAGAGCTTGGACAGCGCGACCTTCCAGTCGGTCATCGTGGCTGTTCCTCTTTACTCTCAGTCGACGGCCTTTTCTTGTGCGCACAACTCACGGACAAATTTCTAGCTCAGGTTATTTACTGCGCAAGCCACAGCGCATCTGGGCCCATAACCTGTTGAGCACCGTACCTTTGTCCGACAATTAAACACTAGACGAACGGAGTAAACTACGTGCGACAGGCGAAATCACTAAGTACGTCGCACAATCATTTCAAGTATTCTGTGCAGTTTCCTGTTTCTCAACAGTTTGCCTTGTTGTGCTTGCTGGTGTGGATCGGCCCCATCCATTGTTGCAGCCTCGTCGGAGTCGGCAGCTCTCTTCCCCACATCGCCACCAGCGTCAGCCATCCAGATCCACCCCCTGAACGATCAGACACAGCTGTGATTCTGATGTGATCGCGGGTGGGGTCGTGCATGTGAACTGTTGCTGGGTGCTGTCTCTGACAATGGCTGTGATGCGACTGTTGGCTCTTGCTGCCCCGGGAGGAAATCTGGGGACCCGCCCTGGGGGAGTGGAGGGCCGCCCCTGTGCTGGGGGTGTGGAGGGCCGCCCCTGTGCTGGGGGAGTGGAGGGCCGCCCCCCTTCCCCTCCACATGGTGAGTTGGGCGACAAAGTGCAGGGTGGCAGGCCGGAGGCTGCCCGCCCTGCAGTGGGCGCCTCCGTCCTCAGCCAAGGCTTATGCTAACACAACTGTAGTTGAAGTCGTAGTGATCGTGGTGTGTGTGGTGTGTGCATGTTGGGCGTTGAAACAAGTTACAGTAGTGATATCAAGGTGTTTGTGTGTGTGTGAGGTGTGTGTGTGTGTGTGTGTGTGTGTGTGTGTGTGTGTGTGTGTGTGTGTGTGTGTGTGTGTGTGTGTGTGTGCTTGTGTGCGTGAGTGTGAGGTGTGTGTGTGAATACGTATGTGGTGTTGTTGCCACACATGTGGGGTGTTGGAGCACACAAGTGAATGATCTGACAAGAATCACTGTGCACATCGAGGCAAGTCAATCGAGGTTACATTCACATCAAGGCCATCTAGATCAACGATCCTATTTGACTGCATAAGCATGTTCATTTGGTTGACGAGTCGCTCCACAGAGAGTCGTTCCTTGGCCATGAAGGGTACCAACGCTTCCTTGTTCATTCCTGGATGGGCAATAGTGACTCCAATCTGTGCTGTAGATGATGAGTGTGTCGCCGCAGTGTTTAGTCATGCCTCTAGCGCAACTGGTAGATCATGAGTGGCATTGAAATCGGTGTTGTCAATTGCCAGCCCAAACTTGTAGCAATCTGTGTGAAACTTGTTGATTTTGAGCATTCCTTGTCTTGAATAGTGAAGTTAGTGAAGTGAATAGTTCCATTATCAAAGCACATTGACTCAACATAGTCAGCCCAAGTCTTGGGATCTGTAGCCAACTCATCTCCTCATGGGGGTGTGATGCAGTGTATTGGGCTTAGCTGCTTGGAAACAGCCAAACCAATGATAAAGAGGAAGATGTAGAGTGTCGCTCAAGTGTTCAGCTTATCAACAGGATCATTAAACTAATTCAAGCGCAACACATCCAGAGAATACATTGTCACAATGAATCACTGGGATGGGTGCTTGTATACTAATCACAACCGCTTTCTTCGAAAGTGCAGCTTGCAGTAGATGGTTCCAAATGCAAAGTTGATTGGCTCTCCATCGGTGCCAGTTATAGAGATCTCAATCTCATGGAAGCGCTTGAGTGCGACTGGCATGTATTGCAGCTGTGGGAACTCGGCGATGGCAATAGAGGCATATTCTCCTTTGGGTGCAATGACCTTGAGCAGCTGTGCACGAGTGTTTCCAACCAATGAAGGGTAGACGAGGTTGCAGTACACAAAGAAGACATGTTTTCCACCTTCATAGCTGACTGGGTAGATCAACTCACTCAGTGCAACAACCCAATCTTCAGGTCCCAATTGAAGAGTTGTGGAAAGTCCACAGTTTCAGCCAACTTGCATGTGAACACTGAGATTGCTTTCTCTTCAACCGTGTTGCTTGGGACTGTAATGTAGAACTCACCCATTTCTTTAGGTTTGGTGAGGGCAGAATGTATCCAATGCAGGTGCTCAGCACTGACCACCAGATGTTTTTGTCACCATCACGAAGCGACACATTCACCAGTGCAGCAATGATCAGCAAGTAGACAGCAATCACTTGGGAAAAGAACACAATCTCCGACTTTGGAAATTTGGATACACACAATGGCCAGTGCCTACTACTGCTATCTGAGTTGGAGTCCATTGCAGCTGTCAACACTTGGCCGGCGCTTATATACTCTTATCACCTACTAATCTTCACCTTTGACAGTTCTGGTTCATAGTACACCCCTTCAATTGCTTCCCCATCCAACGCTTCGATGCGGTAAGTGGCTGGGCGTCGATGCTCTAGGCGTGTTGAGATCAGAAACACTTCATCGGTGAACTGCCTTGAGTAGCCCTTTCCTAGCTTTGACTTCTCTTTGATGACGCGAACAGCATCTCCAACTTTGTACTGGAACTTTGGACTGTCAGGTAGAGGAGTGCGGTACAGTGTAGCTCTAACCATTGGCTCATTGTCGATGTTGACATTGAATGGCTCCATCTTGATCGATCGATGATAGGTCTTGTTGTACCCTTCAATGATCTTGTTCAGCACAGTGATGTAACGTTTTGTGTTATTGTGAGTAAAGTGCCTTGAAATCTTGTTCTTGATAGTGCGCTGGAACCGCTCCACAACTGCAGCCTTGATGTCTGGATCAGGTGCCCAAATGTGAACAATGTCATTATCCTTGACCCACTTGGCAAACTGGCCTTTGAACTCATTGCCACGATCGGTCATAATCCGTGCAGGTTTGCCTTGTTTCTTCAACATTCGTTCAAAGGCTTGTAGTACACTAGTTGGCATCTTGTTCTTTATAGCTTCAGCCCATGCAAACTTTGAGAAGATGTCAATGCAGCACTGGATGTATTTGAAACCAGAGTTGTGCCTTGAAAGCTTGGAGTAGTCAATGAGGTCTAGCTGGTAGTCATATCCAATGCCAAGTGATACCATTCGATTCCTCTTGAACCTTCTTAGTGAAGGTTTGTGTTTTGTGTAGGTGCTGACAGACTGAAGGTAGTCAATCACATCCTTTTGCTTGATGTGTGAGTTGACCTTCTTTGCTTCTCTATACAATGTGTTTACGCCAGCAAAGTAGGCAGGGGAACCAGGTGTCAAGTAGAGTTTTTTCAGCACACGATTCATAATGCAACAGCGCTTGTCACAGTTAGGTCACTTATATAGAGATTCGAATCGCAATGTCTCCTTGATTGGATGCTTGGCACTCTTCTTCACTATCAGGGGTCGTCCTGAGCCCACTTGGGGGCTCTTCTTGTTCGCCTTCTTTGGCGTTCGAGGTGGCTTGGGTCTACGTAGTGATGTAGGAGTGTGAGGCTCTTCACGCACAGCAAACTTGAATCTGTTGCCAAGAGCCATCTCTGGAACATGGTTCTGCATGAGCATCGCCTCAAACTCGTCCCAACCAACTGGATTCTCTCTAACATAGTCTCGTACTGCATGGTGGAACTGACCTTCACCACCTTCATTGAACTTAATCGTGTCTCTTTTAGACTGTAGAAAGTCCATGAGAGAGTTGGCAGTACGCTGCTTTGTGTATGGAATTCCATCCAAGACATGCTTCCATGGTATATCTGCCAATGTCTCCACCTGCTTAACTAGCACTGGCTTTGGCTTCTTCACAGTGTCCTTTGCCACTGAGTAGCGAGCAAGAGCATCATGAAACAGTTTGACTCTGAGGTCATCATCCACAGTGTAGTCCTTTATGATATCCTGCATCTCTTGACCAGTTGCATTCATGTGTGTCTTGGCCATGTCAGGCATGTCGGCAGGGACTAACTTCATCTTACGCATCCTCCAGTAGTGATGCAGTGACAGCAGCAACTGTTGGCAGTAGCACAGCAGTGAGTAGTCCACTACCCTTTTGAATCAACACCTTGCGTTTCTCAGCAACTGAAGTTCCTTTGTCTGCAATGCGCACCACTGCAGCACCAAACTTGCGTAGACGTGTCTTTTGGGCAGGAGTCAATGGAATGTTCCCACGAGCCAGGTTGTGACAACACTCAGCAATGCTCTTGATTGTCTCGCTATCCAACCCTCGTAAGATTGCAAGCCGTAGTCTTGGCTTAGAGTCACAGAGAAGGCGAAACAAGGCCAGGTTTTGCTTCAGACGAGAAGTCATCATTGCCGCAATGGTTCAGCACTGTATTTATACCTTCCGAATGAGGTACACATAACATATCTCATCAGGAAAGATGTTCGTTCAAAGACGCAATGCATCATGAGTAGCAGGGTGAAGGTCAATCAGCAGGTATCCATATTGCTTCTTGGTCGCATCTTCAAAAGCTTCCACAAACTTCTTGACATGTCCAGGGTACATCTGACGGCCAATGTTGTTCAACTGCAGTGCATCACTAGCTGAATGAAACAGCACAATGTAACCTGCATTGAGTCGTGCAGTTCGAAGACCCTTGTAGAAGAAGTTTTGAGTGAGAAAGATCACGGTGATGTTGTGGTGATGGGCCCCTCGTGTGAACAATGTAGTCAGCAGATCTGACTTGGAGCACTCAACCATAAGGTCATCAAACACAACCAGCTTTGAGACTGACTTGTCCTTGAGGGCTTTGGCATCAGGCAGGCCTTCCACGAACTTCACCTGTGATTGCAGGTTTGCATAGCTATCGTTCCATATGGTGTAGCACCAGATTATCTGATCCATCTTCTTGGTAAACATCTGATCTGCTAGCCGAACCAACTTGACAGTGAATGTTGTCTTTCCTGATTGGGTAGGCCCAGCAATGATGATGCTTGAGTTGGCATGTATTCGAACATCATCGTAAGTGTCCATTGTAGTGAATGGGGTGCTATGCATTGGTGCCTTATATACTTTTGTTACCCACCTACATGTTGATGCATCATCATTGTGATATGACACTGGCTCTATCTTGCTTGGGGAATCATGTTTGTCTGTGAGCCTTGTGGGTTCAAGTGTGGACATGAGAAAGAGTTTAAGCGTCATGTAAAGGTGTCAAAACGTCACAAGCTACTGATGGAGCTGGCTGCTGGCATTATCCCCAAGTACTACTGCCAAGACTGCCTAAAGCCATGCTGCACACAAAAGTGCCTCAATGACCATCTCATGAGCAAGCAACACAAGTCAGCAGTAAAAGACATGCACACATGTACAGAGTGCAGCACCAAGCACAAAAAGACAAAAGGACAAAAAGAGTATGATGCCCACCTCCACTCATTTCGACATGAAGCAATGGAAGCTCTTGGTGACAGTGATAGTGACAGTGATAGCACCTTGTGAGAGTATATTCATATGGCCTGTGCTCAAGGATGCGTGTGCTGTATGAACCACTTTCTGCTGACCAGCTTGGTGGCACTCTACACGTGTACAAGGGCTGCCATTCCAGCGTGGTTCAGGCCTTGGTGGTATCTTTCGCTCAATCGCTCAATTTCTTCTGCCAATTGGCAAGACATTGGGCAAGAATCTTGTTGCTGGAGCTGCCAACGTTGCCAGTGACGCTCTCGAAGGCAGTAACGTCAAAGAGTCTGTAAAACGAAACGCAGCAAGGGCAATCAAAAGGCTGCAAGAAAGGTCGTTGACAAGCAGGAAGGCAGCGGACTTGGCAAACCACCCAAGACTGAGGCAGTTCCAAAAAGGCTAAATAGAGTTATCAAGCGAAAGAAGGGCAGCAAGAAGCAGTATGGCATACCTTTTGGATAAGGAGATGCCGCTGGCTTCCAAGACTGAGCTGGCTCTCTTCTCAATTCCACCTACTCAAGTTGTGGTTGACTCTACTGCATTAGTTCCAGTCTATCCCAAGCATGCCTTGTCAAGCAGTGGAGCTGGCCCATACATCTTTGAGCTGTCTCGAGATCCACAGTACCTAGACCTAAAAGTTCATTCCTATACATGAAGTTGTCAGTCAAGACCAAGGATGGAGATATGGCTGCAGCAGATGGAGATGCAACTCCTTATACAGCGGCTCTGGTGAACAACTTTGCATGCAGCCTGTTCAAGCAAGTGCGACTCCACTTCAACAGTCGCATGGTGTACGATTCGGGCAGCAATTATGCTTATCGCTGCTACATTGAGAACCTGCTCAACTGCTCCAAGGACACAAAGACTGGCATTCTCACCAATGGCGGGTGGTATCAAGATACTCCTGGAGCGTTTGAAAAGCCCGCTGATAACAAGGGCTGGAAGCATCGTGCTGCTCTGATCAATGGCAGCAAGTATGTCGAGCTGATGGGTGCTCTTCATACAGACACATTCAGTCATGATAAACTCATGCTGAATGGTGTTGACATTCTGCTCGAATTGCACCACCAGCCTGAACAGTTCTGTCTGCAAGCTACGAATGATGAAACATACAAAGTTGAAATTGAGTCACTCATCTGGTATGTCAAGAAGGTGGATGTGATGCCATCAATGCGAATGGCTATTGAGAAGCAGCTGGCTGTCGAACCTGCAAGATATGCAATCCGTCGCACTGAAGTGATTGTCAAGCATCTAGAGAGTGGACGCAAGGAGATTCACAACATGCCACTCTCGAATGGACAGTTGCCTCACCGTGTTGTACTTGGGATGGTGACGAGGAACGCCTATGCAGGGTCATTGAAAACGAATCCCTTCAACTTCCAGCACTTCTCTCTCACTGGCATGCAGCTGCATGTTGGTGGTGTACCTGTGCCAAGGAACCCATTGCTGATGGACTTTGAGAGGGGGTTGTACACAAGGCCCTACTTTATGCTGTATGATGGACTCAACCTACCAATGGATGGTCCAGGAAATGGCATATCGTATGATACGTTTGGCCAAGGATACACATTCCTTGTCTTTGACCTCACAGCTGATGGATCCAAGTCTCTGCAGCTGATCAAGAATGGTGCTGTCTCATTGGATGCCACATTTGAAAAGGCAACGAAAAGTGACCTCAAGTTGATCTGCTTCCTAGAGTATGATTCCGTCATGTATATAAACCAGAGTAGAGAGATCTACTACGACTTTTCGGCATGAATACTCGGCAGTTGATGTCTGCGGTTAGTTCTGATGAACACATCTCTGAGGTGTGCCTTGGTGTCTTTGCATGTGACAGAGTACCAACACTACGTCCAAACACTTGTGTTATCATCAATACTGATCCACACCAATTGCCTGGCAAGCACAGGATTGCAATCTATGTGACAAGAGGAGGGCGTGCTGAGTGGTTCGACACCTTTGGAAGACCTGTTGATGTGGGGCTCAAATTCATAGTGTCTGAGTTGCCAACTTGGCACAACAAAAGACAAGTGCAATCTCTTGGAACAGACACATGTGGAGCACACTGTCTATACATGCTGCATCATCGGTGTCGAGGAGTGCCTGCTGAAGAAGTTATTCAAACATACGCAAATGACCTGTGCATGCAGGAATGATCAAGATGTTGTAGAGTTTGTCGAGGATAACTTTGAGTTGGCTCTGCCATCAGACCTCGCCATCTGTCAGAAGTGTGTCATACATGCACTCAAATCTATATAAAGCAGTGTCCATTTGTCAGTATCAATCAGTCATGGAGAAAAACTGGATGGGCGACCTTGTTAGTGACATTCTCGGTCCTCCATGGTATGTAGTCGAGCCCAAAGAAGAAGCCCTCCAGCATGGAGGCACGCCCCAAGAGCCCAGTGAAGATAGCCAGCAAGATAGTGTGCAATCCAAGCCACCTGCCAAAGAACCCAAGGCTGATGGCAAAGATGCGCAGCTCAAACTCAAGGCTGGGGGCAAAGAGGAACTGGAACCCAAGGCAGAAACCAAAGAAGTTCGTAAGCAAGTGGAGCCCAAGGCAGGAGGCAATGAAGCTATCAAGCCAGTCAAGCACAGGCGCAAACCCACAAAGATTCTACCCAAGCAAGCCAAGGGGGTTCAGACAGCCAAGCAGGCAGCACCCGAGTCTGCAAAGCAAGGCAAGGGGATTCAGCCAGCCAAGCAGACAGCACCCGAGTCTGCAAAGCAAGTCAAGGGGATTCAGTCAGCCAAGCAGGCAGCACCCGAGTGTGCCAAGCAGGCCAAGGGGCATGCAGAGAATACACCCAAGCCATCCAAGCAGACTGGCAAGATGAAGCGCACTGTGTCTGAGGAAGCACCCCCTAGCAAGGCAGTGAAACATGATCCGAATCCGTTCTTTGTCACCTACTTGTGCAAGCACTGATTTTCTCTCGCATGAAAAATACTTGTTGAATCATTCACTTGTGTGCTTTAACCCTCGATGCAGAGCCAACAACAACATTCATTCATGCATTCACACACCCACACACCTCACACACACCACGTCCACGACATCACTACGATTTCATCTACACCAACAGTGGTAGTTTGTTAGGGCAGCATAAGACTCAACAGCCCACACACCACACACACACACACACACACACACACACACACACACACACACACACACACACACACACACACACACACACACACACACACACACACACCATGATCACTACGACAACTACAGTCATTAGCTTGTCAGGGCAGCACACGGCTGAGCACCCACACCCACACACGCACACCACCTCACACACACACAGACACCACGATCACTAGACTTCAACTACAGTTGTTAGGATAGCATAAGGCTGAACACCCACACACGCACACCTCACACGCACGCAAGCACACCACAATCACTATCACTTCAACTACAGTTGTGTTAGCCTTGGCTGAGGACGGAGGCGCCCACTGCAGGGCGGGCAGCCTCCGGCCTGCCGCCCTGCACTTTGTCGCCCAACTCACCAAGTGGAGGGGAAGGGGGGCGGCCCTCCACTCCCCCAGCACAGGGGCGGCCCTCCACTCCCCCAGCACAGGGGCGGCCCTCCACTCCCCAGCACAGGGGCAGCCCTCCACTCCCCCGGGGTGGGTCCCCAGATTTCCTCCCGGGGCAGCAAGAGCCAACAGTCGCATCACAGCCATTGTCAGAGACAGCACCCAGCAACAGTTCACCAACACGACCCCACCCGCGATCACATCAGAATCACAGCTGTGTCTGATCGTTCAGGGGGTGGTTCTGGATGGCTGGTGCCGATGTGGGGAAGAGAGCTGCCGACTCCGACGAGGCTGCAACAATGGATGGGGCCGATCCACACCAGCAAGCACAACAAGGCAAACAACCTGGTGTGGGCCGTCGATGCGTAGGCTCTTGATGGCTGGGGCGCTTTGAAACCTGCAACAGCAATCCAACATCGAAGTCACTAGCGGATCCAGGATAATCTGACATAGGGGGAGTTCTTTCATCGCAAGTCTATCCGAAAAAATGGCATCGGCATTTGCTTTGCTCAACACACAATGAGTTGCAATCCAACCACAAGGCGAAACGCTTTTGTGTGCCTTAATCCGTGGAAAACGAATGCCCACTTTGCCCCTGTGCTCGTCCTTCCTCTCCCTCTCCCTAGCCTACCTGACAGGAGGGGCCATCCACCCCTTCTGGATCCGCTAGTGAAAGCAACACTTGCAAGCAAATGCGCCCGCACCGACACACAGACATGCACATACGCACTCACGGATGGTTGCTGATGGTGCTGACAGAGAGGCGACGCTGCTTCGGCACTTAGAATGGCCTCCTGACGGGGGAGAAGAGCCGACTCACTTGAGCCAACGTCCAAAGGACGAGCGACGCGAAACCTGCAACATAAATGGCTCAGACGAGCAAAAGTGCCAGCACTGACACACAGACACACTCACTGAGACGGTTGCCGACAACTGGGGGCGCGTCGCAAAAGCGGATTGTCAGCTAGAGCGGCGCCCAGACGTGGGGAAGAGACTCGAACCAGCGCCCGATCCTTTCAAAACCTGAGACACAACTGGCTCTGCATAGCAAAAGCGCCAGCACTCACACACGAACGCACGCACTCACTGAGACGGTTGGCGACGGATGGGGATGCGATGCAGAAGCTCATTGGCAGCTTGATCGGCGTCCAGATGAGAAGAGCCGACTCACTCGAGCCGCAAAGGACGACCGAGCACCGCCATTCGATCGCCACCAACTACAGCACGGCAGGATTCCCATGGGGGGGGGCCCTAATTCAAAAATCGGGGACCCTCACATAACAGGGGGGTCACAATGCAAAATACTGATTTGCGCGTATTGATTGTATGCACTTTAGACATGATAAAAAGGTGCGCGTTAACTTGAATAAGTAGCTAGCTACTGGATGGTCATGATCGTCAGGTGATGTGATTTTTGGAGTGAGTGACAAAATTTTTTGATTGTCTGCTATGTGCTGCGTTCAGTTAGACGAGTCAGCAAGACTACCTCTATTAGAATTGAACAGGTGGATAATAATACTGCCCGTCTGTGACTCCCAGGGATGCATGAAATATTTGTAATTTTCTTCAAATATAATTTTATTTTTTTTTTCAATTAAACAAAACTTAACCCTGGTGACTGCCTACTCCCTGCTGCACGTTCGGAACGTCAGCGTTGCTGCCAAGCTTCTATTCCTCTATATTCCTCTATTGAACTGAAATCTCCCCGTCAGCCCCCCCCCCATCTCCAATGTCGTTCCAGCAATTTCTCAAACTCAAGCAATGGGCTGGGGCGCTGAGGTAGTAGCTTCAGATCATATGTAGCGTACGAAGCGTCAAGCGAAGGCACAGCATATCTGTGCTACATAGTCAGCATGAGTGTGACCAACTTGAAAGTTCACCACCAGAGAAATCACTATCACTGTTCGCTGTCTACATGTTATAGAGCACGTACAAGCCGCTACATGACTCTACAAGTCGCTATTTAGGTCGCACACACCAGTATTGCAATGTGACCCTCCTGTTATGTGAGGGTCCCCGGTTTTTGAATTAGGGCCCCCCTATGGGAATCCTGCCCTACAGCACACGGTGGCCCATTCTTCGACCTCTGAAACTCGCAGCGAGTTGACGACGCAGGCGCAGACTTACTGTGACGACGTGCTCTGGTCGAACTCCTTGACGGCGGCGTCGACCACGTCCAAGCAGGCGCTCAAGGCCTCGGCGCGGCCCTGAACAACGAACTCGCGAGAAAACGCGACAAAGCGCGATCGGAAGTCGGCTAAACGTTGTTGCCCAACTCCAAGGCAATGGAACATACTGTAGCTTGCGGAAAATTGGGTGCTGACGCTGCTGCGGCCGAGAAGACTGGAGTAGCAGTGGCGCGACGACCTCTGTATGGCTGCGCCATACAGTGCAATGCCTTGGGACCACCAGGACACTGCAATTTGCACGGAAAATTTTGTATTTTGAAGTACCGTAGTCCCCAAAATTTTGCCCGCGAAAACGGTTATATAGGGTTTTTTTTTTCGAGTGCCACATTTTAATTTTGAATAACTCCGGCAAACGACGTGCTATTGACCTGAAATTTTAACTGTAGGTAGACAACACACTAAGGTTTTGTTTACAATTGGCCCCGTGAGAATCCGTTTTGAAACCAGCGAGTTACACTCGATTGCATTTTAAGCCATACTACAGTCATTTTCATTTTGCTGTGTGAGGAACGATTGCTTGAACTCGAGCAAACATCACGAAATCGGCATGAAAGGAAAAGTACCAATGCAGGGCATTCCAAAGTGGTATGGGAAATCATGGTTGCCCGAAAAAGACTCATCGAGTAGCAGAGAGATGCAAGCAACATGCTTAAAGAACAGACAGGAATGGACAGTACCATGCAAACTCAAACGAGTGCCACGCAATGGTTTCAAATCGGATTCACATGGGGTCAGTTGTCAACAAAACCCTAGAGTGTTGTCTATCTACAGTCAAAATTTTAGATCAATAGCTTGTCGTTTGCTCGAGTTATTCAAAATTAAAATGTGGCACTCGAAAAAAAAACCCTGTAGAAAAACAGTGAGACGGCTGCGGGCGCAGCGGGACGGCTGCTGGCGCAGCGCAGCCGCGGCGGTTACTGTTGGGATGGCCGCCGCTGGCGGCCGCCCAACAGCACCCTCCCCCACCTCACCAGGGTAAAGCTGGGTTTATACTCCGTTATTTTTTGTTCGTACTGACAGAATTTGCATAAATGACACAAAATGACAGATTGCAATTTATACTTCCGCTTGTTCGGACACCAAAATATTGACGAACATGCCAACAATTGATCGTCGCGGGTGTCATTTGTGTCAGTTCAAAAAATTGAAAGAACAACGGTGTCAGTTTGTTCGTGTTGCATGTTAAACCATCGACATTTCTCTCTTGACTTTGGAACGAGGAAAGTTGCAGATGGCGAAAGCTGAGGAAAGTACGTGCTTTAAATTTTTCGGTCCTAGCTTTGTGAGAAATGAGTTCTGGGGGATTTTTAGTGCCAAAAAGGGCCTGAAAACGCAGACGCGTGTCACCAGCGAAGCTTGAAGTCGGCGACGAGGGGAAAGAGGGGCTGACGGAGGCGGGGAAGCTGCAGCCGTCGCCTTGGGACAAGCGCGACAGTCTCTACAAGAACCGCAGTCTGTACAGTCTCTACAAAGGCAAAGCTCAACGCCTGCGCCGACATCGCCCACGCCGTCTGCGTCGTCCCTCTTGAAAGCGCCGAAGTGGCGGGTAATGCGATCCCGACCATCATTATAGTTTAATTTTAAATGTAAATATAATAACGTATACTATCCGAAATGTAAAACAAATAAATATCTGCGGTTTTTTTAATGGTTATGATTTATGAAGTCCCCTATTTTTGCATGATTCTTCAACGAAATTTCATTGGCACCTATAGGTGGGGTGGGTGTCTGCAGAGTAATGAGTCTCAACCTCCCCCCACATGGGCGCGTATGGGCCCATCCTGTAGCTGAAAGTGATGCCGAAATCCAAAAATCCTGGAGGGAGGCCCCCCCCACCCTACACACCTCCTTGCCCCCACCCCACCACCACCTGTAACTGGGGGGGGGGGGCTTTGGGGGGGCCCCACTATTTTCCAACACCCACCCAACTACTGGTATTTCCCCAAGGTCGCATATCTGAAGAGGGGGGGGGGTGCAGTTGGGCAGGGTCGAATAGTGCATGTCGTGTATTTGTTTACAGGGCTGTCGGCGATCACCTGCACTACCTGACCAACAACGAGTTGCGCTACGAGGCGACGCTGGAACTCAACCGCATTCTCGACACGACGCGCCTGCGGCAGCTCAGAGAGGAAGGCGAACGCTGAGTGACACGCGATTCCCAAATGATCACACGCACTGACCATCTTGTTCACTGTCTCTGGGTGCGCTTCGATTCGCCGGCGGATCCAGGGGGAGGGGAATGGACCCACTCCCCTCCCAAAATCGGAAATCTAGGGGGGGGGGAACTAGGCGGTGGGAGAAGAAACGTGTCTAGCGGACCTACTTTCCCTCATACAATTGCTTGTAGGCGGTAGAAATTAGCAACATTTTCACCTGCAGGGCCGATTTCACCTGTTAATCGCCGAAAATGGACCGATAAAGTGCCCAAACTACCGCTGAAATGGCCCAGCAACATCCAAAAATTAACCGCTTCTGCAAAATCCCTCCGCCCCTCCAAAAAAAATTATTTCTGGATCCGCCGCCAACTTCGATTTGCCGACGGAACATGCGACTCTTCGCCGCCAAAATAGCAAAGGTATTTTCGACCACGCAGCGGGCACTGAATTACAAAAAAGATGTTGACAGTTGTGGATTCACAAAAAAAGAAGAATTATGTTGTTGTACATATAAAGGCAGGGTTCCAAATTCAAACCCCTCCTCGTCACCTCCCCAAATTTTTGTGCGATTTCGAGGGGGGGGGGGCGCCTAAATTTGTCTTGAGATTTCGGGGGGGGGGGGGGGAATAGACGATGGCGGGGCGCGGCGGGAAAGGGAGGGAGAATTTCCGAGGATTTACTGCACGCCCCCTCTGGGAAAATCCCGAGATTAGCCGCCCCCTCAATTCCGAAAAATCCTGACGAAACTGTTCGAGGGGGGGTGTTTTCCTGCCGCTGCGACCTCCAGGGTTTTGGGGTGGTGGGGCAACCGAAACAAGTAGACCTGAGGGTGATGGCGAGCGAGCCTCTCATCGGCAGAGATTGGAGCCCTGTGCGTCGTTTTCTTCTGAATCGGTGGCCGAACCATTTCCTACAAATCGCGTATTTTTCGCGATCCATCCAGTAGAAATCCCTGTGCACCTCTCTGGGTCCAAAACCCGCATTAGACAGAGCTGGCGGCAGAAGACTCTGTCGACAGTGCCGACAGTCGATAGTGTCGACACCGACAGGTGTCGACAGTGTTGACAGGGGGCACACATACCACCGCCGAGTGGCGCGGCACACCCTTGAGAATCTCCAGGCCCATAATCGCTCTCTTTAGCCGTGCTTTTTTGGAAATAAACTTCACTTTGCCGATTCTCATTTGCCGATTTGCCGAAGTCGAAAATATTAGAGTTGAAAAAAAAAAATTGGTCAGGTACGGTAACGAACATCTTTCAATACTAACATCTTAACATCCGAATGGTAACATCCGAAAGTTCTGAAGAGCGATGTCATTGGTCATTACACGGTGTTCGGACAGAACGAAGTATAAACCCACCTTAAGGGGAGGCCCTTCGGCTCACCTAAACGAAAGAATTTTGCGGCTACCGTATCCCCGAAAAAAAATAATAAAACAAACTTACCTGCTACCGTAATCTGCGTTGCGTACGGAGGGGGGGGGGGGTGTTACTACTATGCTCATATAGCACTGAAAAGCACTGAAATACAGCAACATTTACTCACTTCACTTTTATCGTTTAGACCGAGTGAAAATCCCTTGGAAAAAATCTGGGGGGGAGGGTTGGGGGTGGTGGTTGAAAGTTCTGCGTCCCCCCCAAACCCCCCCCCCCCAGTTACAGGTATGGTACGTACTAGAACTACCATTGTTCAGTCGCGACAGCGATGCGCAAGGCGATTTGCACCTACAACTGTATAATTTTCAAGTTTAAACCAAGACTATTGTTGCCACCACATTTACCGGTTGAAATTATGCCCCCGCCTTCAACCCACTCCAATAAACGTTCACTGTAGATGAAGGTTGAGAAAATGAACGCCCCAGGGCGTTCATTTGGCGATTTACAGTATGTTACGATCGAGCAATTGTGACACGAGATGCAAATAGCATGGCTAAGCGGAGCAGCGGCGCACCAAATTGACGTCACGCAGTCACGCGTTCGACGTGAATCCTTATTTATTCCGAAGATAAAAAAATGTCTGTCTGCGTCATTGATCAACAAATTGAAGCCGATTTGCTGGTCCGCCGAGTCCGAACCCGTCATTCAAAGCCTATCATCGCCTAGACATTTGAAAAAAATGTCTGAACACTATGAAAGGGGGTGCGCAGATTGCGTGCTGGGGACAGGGCAACGTGGGTGGCCGCCTTGCGTACATAAAGCTGCAGATGAAAGCGAGGCATTTCCAATACTTCTCATCCCGAGAATGATACTGATATTTTACCGGATTTCGTGGGCGATCTGATTCGCGGATGAGAAACCTTTTTATCGTCAACAGTGCTATAGCAAGCAATCTATATATCATATTGTATATTCCGTGTTCGTGGAGGCTCTGGAAAGTGACGGGACGTAGTCGTAGACAATCGAGATACACTCCTAGACGTGATCGTCAAGTTGAGGAGCCTCGTTAGGACTTTGCGGATCTCATAATCCTTTCTATCGCGGATCGTCTTCTGTGCGAAGCCCCTGATGAATCTCAGCTACAGTGTAATATGCACAAATATAACGATTGAAACCTTATCTGGGCACTGTTCGGTAGGTTTTCCAAACTTACGTGAGTCCTCAGCTCTAATTGGCACACGCATTTTCAACCTTTTGAGACAAAAAATTCCATTTCAAGTAAACTATTTCTAACCCCATTGCACCCTACTCGTGAGTCCCGTTGAATTGAAATAAATCTACATAGACAATCTATTACACGAATTAGTGATTAATTCCAAGATTCCTTTGCCCAATGAGTTCAATAAAACCCCGGGGCAATTTTGTTTTAACCTTTGGCTACCCGGCGGCACTATCGGAGGGGACACTATTGAGGGGGGGGGGCACTATTGTAGAATTTACGGCACCTACCTATGTTTATAGACAATCCTCACCACCCCTCTCCACTGTCGAAACTTTTTAGCATTACCGTAACTCCATTTTCCACTTAAAACAAAAAACGTCATGCTAATCTCTGTTGAACTCGATTTTTGGGCAAAATCACAACATCTCAGATTTGACATTGCCAGGTGGGTAAAAGTTTTTTGCGTTGCTGTACTTGACTGCACTCTTCTCGGCGATGCCGCGACCACCTCTGCCGCACCGTTTGTTCGCGGCGGGTAGTTTCTTCGCGACGGCGACGGTGGGCGTGGTCGGCTACGCGGTGACGCTGTCGGCGCTCTGGCGCTTCCGACAGCAATTCCACCAAGACAACAACTTTTACGTGCTCGTCTGGAATCTGGGACCGTAGACTGGACAGTATACTTGACTAGAAAAGCGCTTTTGTTGAAGAATTCGTGGTGACTTCTTTTAATCTTAGGTTCCGTCAGATTCTCTAGTTATTTCTATTGAATGCCCACTCTACGGGTCCCTGGCGTTGGGCGACGCGCTCATGCTGCTCGCCCAATACGTCGTGGCCGTGCCCCTCTCTATCACAGGTTTGCGTGCGTGCGTGCCTTCGTGCGTGCGTGCGTGCCTGCGTGTGTGCGTGCGTGCGTGCGTGCGTGCGTGCGTGCGCGCGTGCGTGCGTGCGTGCGCGCGTGCGCGCGTGCGTGCGTGCGTGCGTGCGTGCGTGCGTGCGTGCGTGCGTGCGTGCGTGCGTGCGCGCGTGCGTGCGTGCGTGCGTGCGTGCGTGCGTGCGTGCGTGCGTGCGTGCGTGCGTGCGTGCGTGCGTGCGCGCGTGCGCGCGCGCGCATTCCTCTCTTTTCTCTAGGCCTGCCTCTCTACGGCGACGGCTACCTGCTGACAGCGCTGGCGCATATCGACCACGTGGGCTTTCGGCTCTGCCTCTACACGAGCTTCGCGATCGGCGTCAACCGTCTGCTCTGCTTTGTCGCTCCCGTGTGGCACGCGCGACTGTTCGAAGGCTCCAAGGTCTATGGCTGGTGCGCTGCCGTTTGGGCCGGGGAGATTTTGGCTCTGCTGCTCAATTGGCGCGCCGGGTGGCGTCACTCCTTCCACCACCAAGGATTCTTCTTCTACTCGCGGCGGCCCAATGTGTGTAGCGGTCTCAAAGACAAAGCGCCGAACGGTTCAATGTGTCATCTAGCCGAATGTGACGAACGCGTTCAACGAACGGTTCGGCATCGCCAGTATCGATGAACTGGTCAGAGAAGCCGGCATGTGGATGCCAGTGGTCAACTTTGTATTCTACGTGGCCACATACGTCTACATTCGGCTCTTCTTCCAGGTACAGCCTGCTGTACAAAGGTGAATAGTGTAAACGCTTCTGGCCGTCGGGGTGGGGGGGGGGAGGGGAGGGGTCGTGTTGCGCAATTGGCGCAATAAGAAGCGGAATGGAAACTGATTAGAGGACTTACGCTACTTTACAAACAAAACAACAACTGTACTGTTCAACAAAACAGCATACGCTCGTTGAACGTTACATCAGTGCTGTTGAACATCACTTAGTCCCACCATCGAAGGAAGACGGAACGACATTCATACCAGTCCTTCAGACTCGGCGAGTGGGCGCTGTGGCTGCAGCGGGGCAGACGGCGGCTGAAAATCGGAAACAGGACAAGTTCAAACTGGAGAGAGCGTTGCTGCTACAGGTGTTCAGATGTGTTGCAAACGCTAACCACGACTATTGCACTCATTCGCTGAAATTAGTGATCCAGTTGGATTGTTTGTAGATAATACATCCGGTTCAAAAAAGAGCGCTACAAATGCGACACACGTGTAGGACAAAGTCAGTCTTATGACACATTCAGGGTCTCCTGATCAACGTGTTCACTCTGATGGAGGTGAACGCATTCCGCTTCTCCAGAGAGCTGCACTCGTTCGGCTGCGAGGTGCTGGGCAGCTGTGTGTCGGGCGGCCTGCTGATGGGCAACCTCGTGATCCTCAACAGCGCCATCAACCCCCTCATCTACTTCGCCTTCAACGGCGTCTTTCGGCGCACAGTGCTCGAAAGCTTCGGCTGCGTGAGCGTCTAATGCCACCCGGCCACCCCTCCGTGGATGCGGATGATTTGCAGGCGGAGCTAGTACCAAAATTCATTTGACTTACGCCACACCAATTTCAATAATTAGGTACGTGTACGACTCTCGCTTGTCGGCCTCTAATCGTCACCTTGCATAATAGGTATCTAAATTGTGCAAATCAACGGGATAGGAGCTGCGCGTGAGCAAGGGCTTCGTGTGTAAGATTGGACTTGCGTGCGTATAACGCCGATCGCAAAGTTCGACAGTTTCCGATTTGCATGTATCTGTACCAGTGGCATGAAAAAAAAACACAGTCACGCACGCCCGCACGCACGCATAATGAGTTGGGCAAGGCTAACATCTCGGCTTAGACTCAGCATCTTTGCAGCGCCCGATGCAGCGCCGAGCGCACCATCTCTGCCCTATCGAGGCGCTGGTTATGCATGATAAGCGGGCAGAAGCGTAGTGCAACTTCCAAACGTCTTGAAAACGTGCACCATTGCCCACCCGCGCTTGCATTGCGTGCCCTTTCTGACTGGTAGGGAAGTTCGTAGCTACATATGTACCTACCCTACTCGCTGTAATAGCCATAAGCAGCTTTTCTGCGCCTGCTAGAAGAAACGCTTGTAGGGAGGAGAGGCGAAGACACAATGCGGAGATTGTCGTTGGTGCTGCTTAGCGTCGCGTGGGCGCTGTTGGTCAGAGGCTGCAAGAGGCCTAAGCCCAATGGCGCGACCTACTACTCCGTCCTTTTCATTGACCACGACGCGCGCTATGCCGCCGACCACGCTGATTTTGCGAAGTTCGCCACAAAACTGGCGGCTGCGAATTACGGAAGCAAGGTACGTATCAGCGGCTACTGCGTACTACATAAATTACGTACAGCAGGTGCTGACGGCGCCCAAGCGGTCGCGCACGCAACGTACACCACAGAACTGTCTCGTGTACGCGCTGTCACTTTTCTCCGCAACGACGAGGACGTCAAAAAAAGCCTGCTGCTTCAGATCGAGAAGTCTTTGAAGAAATTCGGACACGAAACCATGGTCGCGACTGTCATCAACTTCTCTAGGTCAGATGTGATCCGTGTGCCTTTCGGCGCGTGTTGTTGTTGTTGTCGTTGTTGTCCTAGCACCGACCTGGATTCGTCTGTTTGCTCCTCCGTTTAGAGCGGCTCGCAGATCGGAGTTGCGCGTGCAGCTAGAGATTAGCGATGCTCGACAAGACTCGGGCGCGCTCGAGCTGTCGATCCAAGAGCTCATTGATGCGGTGCGCGCCGCTGCGCCCAACTTCGACGACGTCTCTGTTGGTGCGTGACAGAGCCACCAGGAAGGCATTCTTGCAAGGATCCTCCAAAGGGCACAACACACGCCTCCGTCCGGCACCCGGCGGCACCGGGCGGCGCGACCGGTCAGCCGGACGCGCCTATCAAATGCACGCGCGCCGGTGCCGGACGGAGGTGTGTGAACCGGTCGGCCCGGTGCCGCCCGGTGCCGTCCGGTGCTGGACGGAGGCGTGTGTTATGGCCTTAACACATGGCACATGTTCCTCCGAGGCACTGTTGGGGGGGGGGGGCATTTTACGTTCTTTAATTTCTACATAATTTCAGCCTCAAGATTTCGAACGGTAAAGCGAAACTCGTAGTCAAAATATTGGCGACTTTTCAGAGTGTTTTCCCATTTTATGTTTGATTTTCGTTGATAGTCGCTGAAGCGTACTGTACCAATGGGGGGGACTATGGGAAGGTCACTACTAGACGGCAAAAACTGCACGAAATTTGCGATGCGGTATAATTTAGGTCCGCAGGCGAAATTAGAATCGACGTTCTAGAGCCCGGCTCGCGGCCCCAGCCTACGTTTTTGCCAACCATGGGCCACAAGCGGGCCTCGGACCATCTGTCGTCGATCCTGGACCTCAGTGCCGGCGCCACGCCCTGCGACTCCTTCGGCAAGTTCTCCTGCAAGAACTACCGCTATCCGTACGACGACAAGGACGATCCCACGACGGCGGTCATCTTCTCGGAGACGACCAAGTCGATGGCCAAGCTCGTGGACGACGTCCTGGTGGAGGAGATGCAGAAAATCCAAGTTTGCCTTTAGTGAACTTAAGCGCAGTGCCAAGAAGAAGACAGACGCGCGCGGACACTATTCACCACGCGAGTTCTTAGGCCGACGACCCTCAGAAGTACAGGCGACTCTTGAAGACGCAGTTCGACATCTGCACCGCGCCCAAGAGAGTGCGTGACCTCGAGGCGCGGCGCGGCCACTTGCTGCAGCTGATCAAATCGATCGGCGGCTTTCCGTCACTCCAGAAAGACTACGCCACTCCGGAGAACTTTGCTTTTGAGACCCTCATCGCCAAGCTGCAGGTGATGGTGCTACTGCGGATACAATGTGCATTGGATACATTGTATGTACCTGTGTCCTGTGGACACACTAAGATTCAAGAAACCTGTTCAACTTGTGAGTCTTATGAATTTAACAAGAATGAAAACTTTCCAGCTGGCGGGTGGCTCTCGATTCGGAGACCCAGTGTCTTCTACCGTGGCCAGTGACGGCACTATTCCTGCAGGGGGTGGCGAAAAACAGTACCTGCTGGTGCCAGCGTTCTTTCCCATGGCCGTGTACAAGGCGGGAAGCTACGTGGAGCTGGTCACAAGACTGGCGGATAGGCTGCGGCTGCCGCTCGATAGACGCGCTGCAGAGACCGATGAAACGGACCTCATGTGAGGGAGCAAACAGAAAAACAAGCTTGCAGGGGCACTACATGGCTCAGCTGATGTATTTCACACGATTGGGAAATTCATTCTGGTCTAGGGCCGCGTCACATTAGAGAACGATTCCGCATTTCAAGCAATCAAATTCTTCGTATTCTGTATACATATGACTCTTGCAGCCAGCTGCAGAAAGCGATTGGCAAGGCATTCGCGAAGCACCGTGCGACGGATTACAGACCGGAAACCGACGCCCCACTCGAACTGCAAGCCCGTCTTTCGCCCAACTTCTACAGAAATGTCAAGAAGACGGCTGCACTGAGGTGTATAACAGAATAAGACCGCACACGCGCGCAATCTTAGGCCTTTCCTGCAAAACAGTAGGAAGGGGAAGGGATGGAGCTGAGTGACGAGCTGAGCTCTTCACAAGCCTAAAAACACCACAGGAAGCATTGGGTGGGGCCCTGTTGAGGACAGCAGGGTGGCTGGGTTAGGTAGGTAGCCTGCAGTCAGTGCAGCTTGGACGAAAGCTGAGGAGGCGATGATCCTTGTTTGGCTGACAAAATTGCATTACCGCGAGGGTGGGGGTGACCTGTGTACACCTGTACACCATACCGAGTCACACTCACACCTACTATGATTGCAGGCAAGAGTATTCGGGTGTGTTCGACTGGACGCTGTACATCAGTCGTCTGTCGGACCACGGCCGTCTGTTCGACGCCGGAGCGGTGCTCGACGGTCGCGTCAACGTCTACTTGCCGCGGTTCACGAGGGCCGCGGCGGAGCTCTACAGAAACACTCCCGCGAGAGTGCTGCAGAACCTCATGGCCGCCACTCTAGTCAAAAACTTCTACGCTCCTCGTCAACGCTTGCCCAGACCCGAGGACTACGGCATTGGACTGAAGAGCGCGCCCACGGAGGATATCAGGTGTGTTTCTCCGTTTTCAGCTGTGTTTATTTACCGGGTCCAGGATACCAGATCTTGCGGCGCGAAAAAAAAAACAGGCGCCAATGCGAACAACAGAAAAACTGCTAGTGCTAGAACGGTACTTGAACGCTGTTTCCAACTGCATTATGTCGTGCAATGAACGTTGGCTTTGGGTTGTATTGGGATTTGTTTTTGCGAGATTTGATTCCACGACATTGACATTACAGGAATCGCCACGGAGCAAGTGTAAGGAGAGCAGCTGTGTCAGTCTTGGGCGTTTAGCGTGCAATTCATAAATGCTGTAAGAAAACCACAAAAGATCAAATCAGTTGAAAGTTTAAATTCAAGTTGAAATTGTCAGCCGTCAGTCGACGCGATAAGTGTGTTTGTACCTGCATATCAACACATGCATCTCTACATTCTAGGTCTAGCTAGCTATACATTTGAATTTCGTACAGACAAAAAATTTGTATCAGTCGAACTGATACAGCAATTGTTCTTGCGCCCGGGGACGTACAAAACTGATTCACAATATTTAGCGAACTCATCAATCAATTGTCCGAGGAGAGTGGTGCCAGTGCAACCGCTCCGGAGGTCGCAATGAACGCTGGGGACAGCGACGCTCCAGGGCTTCTGGCAAAGAATGAACTTGAAGGAATTTGGAACAAGGAACTTGAGGCCAGCGCAGTCTCCGAAAAGGTCATCCGGAAAGTGTGCATAGAAATCATCCGAGACGCCGGTTTCGACTTGTATGGGCTGGGCGTGGCCCGGCTGTACGCGGACGCGGCGCTTCCACCGAATTTGCTGGCAGAGTATCGGGTGCGTTGCGTTCGTGTGTTCGGGCGCGCGCGCGCGCGTGGCGACGGCGGCCGCGTCCCAGGGCCTGGTCGAGCCCATGACCGCCAACGTCAAGAGCTCCCTCAAGGAGCTCATGGACTCCACTCCCTACTTGACTGAGACCGAAAAGGCGAGAGCCAAGCGAAAAGTGGAACTGGCGTTCTTCGACTTCGGCTATCCCGACTACACGATGAACGACACGTTCTTGAACGGCCTCGCGGGTGAGCTGCAGCTCGACCAGGCGCAAGACTACCTCGTCACCAACCACGCCTACCGACGATTTGCAGCCAGGAACGTGCTGAAACTGGTTCGAGCATGTCCAACAGTCCGTACGCGCGCACGCACCGGCACGCACGCACCGGCACGCACCGGCACGCACGCACCGGCACGCACGCACCGGCACGCACGCACCGGCACGCACGCACCGGCACGCACGCACCGGCACGCACGCACCGGCACGCACGCACCGGCACGCACCGGCACGCACGCACCGGCACGCACGCACCGGCACGCACGCACCGGCACGCACGCACCGGCACGCACACACATGCGCACGCACGCAGTGCGCTGCGCACAAACTGGAGTCTGGAGGGAGACGAAGAAGTCTTCCAGCGCTTTCAGACCGGTTCGAGGCCCGACCTCAACTCGCGCGCCAATCCCACGGGCGTGTACGGCTTCTACCGCGACGCCACGAACAACGTGCACGTGTCCGCCGGTCTCTTCAACAGGCCCTTCTTCCACACGGCCATGCCGACCGCGCTGCTCTACGGAGGCATGGGCACGGGAGTCGCGCACGAGATCGGCCACGGTTTCGACTCCACCGGATTGCCCTGGTTGGTGGCCGGCCGCAACCACCGACTTGTGCTGGCGACGACGGAATGTCGGTCTTTCAACTGTATATCGACCTGAAGTGAACTGACAGCACAGACCCGTGTGCCCATGCAGTACCGCAAACAACGCCTACAATTATTAGCCTCTCTCACTGCTCCTTCCTTCCGACCCGAATGAAACAATGGCCCCCATGACTCTGAGTGGCTAATTAAACTGCCTCCGCAGGCTGGGCAACGGCCGACGCGAGCGCCTCATCAAAGGCGACTCTCTGAAGAAGTTCGCCCAAGATCGTAGCTGTCTGGGACGGCAGCTGTGCCGACGCCTGCCCGCCTTCTGCGGCAACGGCGGCACCTTCCCCATGGATCAAACCATCGCTTCCGTCTTCGGTTAGACGACCAGTCCTTCTTCCTTCCAGGCCCCATTCAGTGGCAGATTCATTTGGGAGTGGGGAAGGATTCAGCAGAAGAGGGAACCCTGTTGAAATTTACAGATGCTGGGCCATTTCGGCGATGTTTACCCAATCGGTCTACTATTGACAAGTAGTACATAAAATCGGCGCTGCAGGCATAATTTTTTTGCGATTTTTGACCACCTACACGCATTTTTTGCGGAAAATTAGCTTCGCTAGGCACATTTCCTCTCCCACGGGCCAGCCTTTCCCCCCGTTTTCCCCCTAGATTTTCGTTTTGGGGAGGGGGAATTCCCCCTACCGCAACCCTCAATACGCCACTGCGCCCATTTGAGGCTTGAGCGGGTCGACGAGGAAGGCTTTACGCTCTAGGGATGAAGGGAGGCATGCGCGCCTTCCAGACGGTTCTCTCGAGTCGCGGCCGCCAGCGGATCGCCGGCCCCTTTGCGCACTTCACTGACGAACAGCTCTTCTATCTGGGCTTAGCGCAGGTACGTCCGTCCGTCTCTTTGCTGCTACGCTTTGATTTGCTATGAGTGGTGTGTAGAGGATGGCAGCGAGGGAAGAATTCCCACTCCCACCTTCGACATCCCTGGCATTCGGATCTTCGCGCAGTTGCGTTTAGGTGTTCTGCGGGGAAGAGTTCAAGGAGCGAGTGCAAGGTTGGTACGTGGATGAGGTTCTGCGGCAAGACCGCCAGTTCGCGGCCGCCTATCGCTGCCCCATCGGCAAGTCCCACATGGCCCCCAAGGACTACTGCCACGTCTGGGGAGAATAGAAGTGATACACATTCCTAGTACGACTCGTAGTGGTGGCGGCCACTCGTCTTCCAACTTGACCGAAACATACGTGGTTGGGTCGCTTCCGCATCGCGAGCTCTACTCGCGATGTACGTCAACTGAAGAACTTTGATGCACCGCTCGTCCACCTACTCACAGCCTGCAACAGTTCTGTGACAAGCAGTGCTTCACTGGCATCTCGCGCTCGAGCCAGCTTTGCACAGCCGCTTTGCGTCTGTTTCTGTTCGCTTATCTCGTGTGCATCACGCAGCACATCCTGTCTGCCCGCCCCCCCCCCGACGAGCCACAATACAGCGGGAGCGAAACTTCGGCGTTGCTCATTGCAATCGAGAGAGCAGCCACGATAATTTCTGCCCAGCAGAATGCGATACATTCACAAAAAAAATGACCACCGCGCGGAAGTTGCAGAGACAGCACGAAGCACCTCTGCCCTCCACCTCAGGCAAGGGAATCCATCCGAAGACGTCTCTCCCGGGCACCTTTTCACAGGCCGAAGCGGAGGGGAGGACGTGCTCAGCCCGAGAGCTGAGGTGCTGGAACCCCAAACCAGCTGCACCAACCCCGAAGGGACGGGAGTTAACTTTTCCGCACGGTAGTGCATCGTTGCTTTTAAAACACTATTATATTAAGGAAAAATTTGCAGGTGGCTGCAAAAAAAAAGGTGAATATGTGACGCTATTTTGTTAAAGTCCAGTTTGAAAAAGAGGGGTATTAATCAAGGCATGCCTCAAGCCACTTACGCTTTGCAGCTGATCAACTTCAGTTTGAACAAACCGTGTATAAAAACTGAACCAAACGCAGCAACACGTCACATATTTGGCATTTTTTGTGTTCGCGTGCATAGGAAGGTGCAGTGGCAATTATTAAGACCTACACACACTGCACTCACATATGCCGCATGACCGAATGCCACTTGGTTGTGAGACAGACAAGAAGGACCCCATGATCCTGCACATGGAACACGATGCACGCGCAGGCTCGCACGCACGCCGGCACGCACACACGCACGCACGCAAGCACACGCACGCGCACACGCACGCACTCACGCACGCACGCACGCACGCAAGCACACGCACGCGCACACGCACGCACTCACGCACGCACGCACGCACAAGATGTAAAATGGTGCATTGCACTATGCAAACGTTGTAGGTCATCATTGGATGAAATGCCAAAGGGGGAATGACAAATGGAGCCAGTACAGTATGCATGCCTACACATCACTAACTGTGGTGACAACCCACATGTCACAAATGTTAGCAGGGTGTTGATTATTTATCGAGGAAGTTTGGCTGTGCCAGGTCCATGGTAATGGCCAATGGCAACGCATTGTCCGAGAGAGATGAGATGTGAAAGGGTTGCTGTTGCGTTTTGGCTGAATGAGGTGGCTCGCACAAAAAATGCCAAATATGTGACGTGTTGCTGCGTTTGGTTCAGTTTTTATACACGGTTTGTTCAAACTGAAGTTGATCAGCTGCAAAGCGTAAGTGGCTTGAGGCATGCCTTGATTAATACCCCTCTTTTTCAAACTGGACTTTAACAAAATAGCGTCACATATTCACCTTTTTTTTTTGCAGCCACCTGCAAATTTTTCCTTAATACAGTGTTTTTTCATAAGACAAGCATTGATACGCAAAACCTATGCAGGCACGCACGCACGCTCGTACGCATGTATGCACGCACGTGTGCGCGCCCGCAAGTACGCACGCTCGCACGCACGTATGCACGCTCGCACGCACGCACATACAGACATACAGCAGCAGACCAGAATGCACACATGCCCCAGCGTACCAAAAAAAGCAAATGTAGCGTGTCCAGTGGAAACCCTCAATCGCAGTAGGAGACACGCATCGTATAGAAACGCGCCAAAATCGGTTCAGATAATCAAAAGTCAATGGCAAAGACACGACTTTGGTGCTGCGGCCTAAGGCTCGCTCTTTCGTTGTCTTTGCCTTCTCATTTCGAATTTGACGAGGAGTTGGCGTGCGCGTGTGGTGTAGCGGTTAGCACACTGGACCGGTAATCCAGAGACGTGGGTTCAATTCCCACTGCGCCATTCGCCAATTTTTCGTCAACTTTTCAATAGGCGATCAAAAAATCGAAAATCCGCGCTGATACAGTGTACACCCAGGCAAAGAAGTGTGCCGCGCGTTACTTGCAACCGGTCCGACGGACATGCGCATACGATGGCGCGATCGAAGCGTGTGAGCGTGTGTGTGTGTGCGTGCATGCGCATGCAGTTTTGCTATAGTGCTGCGCCATAAGCGGTACATTATGTGCGTGCGTGCGTGCGCTTGCAGTTGTGCTATATTGCTGCGTTTTAGCATAGTGATGTAAAGTATGAAAATGATCCCTATGACTAGGCGGTCAACTTTCTGTTTTAACCGAAATGATCCGGCCTACCCACATCGAGTTGTTTGTGAAGCAGCCCCTTTGAAGGTGTGCGTGCGTGCGTGCACATCTGCAGTGCCATATTGGTTCGTCGGAGCATAGCGATGTAAAGAATCAAAATGATCTACACGTGCAGGCGGTCAACTTTTGTGTTTTAGCCGAAGTGATCCGACGTACCCACATCGAGATATTGCGATTTTCCCAAAAGTGAAAATATTTTGGTGCGTCGGAGCGCGTTGGCACTAAGGAATGAAATGTTCCCCACGAATCGGTGATCAACTTTATTATTGACCTCAAAGCCATCCGAGCTAACCACTCCGAAATATCGCCGATTTTTATTAATTTTCCAAGAGTGTAGACATATTGGTGCGTCTTGGGTAACTAATTTTTTCAATGGGGTCTATTCCAGGTCATGGCGATCAACTTTCTCCATTATAGCGAAACTCTCAGATCAACGGTTGAAGCGCCTATAGAGGACAAACTTTCGCCCAAAAAAAGCCCAAAAGCCCAAAAAAAAGCTGCTGTCTGGGACGGCAGCTGTGCCGACGCCTGCCCGCCTTCTGCGGCAACGGCGGCACCTTCCCCATGGATCAAACCATCGCTTCCGTCTTCGGTTAGACGACCAGTCCTTCTTCCTTCCAGGCCCCATTCAGTGGCAGATTCATTTGGGAGTGGGGAAGGATTCAGCAGAAGAGGGAACCCTGTTGAAATTTACAGATGCTGGGCCATTTCGGCGATGTTTACCCAATCGGTCTACTATTGACAAGTAGTACATAAAATCGGCGCTGCAGGCATAATTTTTTTGCGATTTTTGACCACCTACACGCATTTTTTGCGGAAAATTAGCTTCGCTAGGCACATTTCCTCTCCCACGGGCCAGCCTTTCCCCCCGTTTTCCCCCTAGATTTTCGTTTTGGGGAGGGGGAATTCCCCCTACCGCAACCCTCAATACGCCACTGCGCCCATTTGAGGCTTGAGCGGGTCGACGAGGAAGGCTTTACGCTCTAGGGATGAAGGGAGGCATGCGCGCCTTCCAGACGGTTCTCTCGAGTCGCGGCCGCCAGCGGATCGCCGGCCCCTTTGCGCACTTCACTGACGAACAGCTCTTCTATCTGGGCTTAGCGCAGGTACGTCCGTCCGTCTCTTTGCTGCTACGCTTTGATTTGCTATGAGTGGTGTGTAGAGGATGGCAGCGAGGGAAGAATTCCCACTCCCACCTTCGACATCCCTGGCATTCGGATCTTCGCGCAGTTGCGTTTAGGTGTTCTGCGGGGAAGAGTTCAAGGAGCGAGTGCAAGGTTGGTACGTGGATGAGGTTCTGCGGCAAGACCGCCAGTTCGCGGCCGCCTATCGCTGCCCCATCGGCAAGTCCCACATGGCCCCCAAGGACTACTGCCACGTCTGGGGAGAATAGAAGTGATACACATTCCTAGTACGACTCGTAGTGGTGGCGGCCACTCGTCTTCCAACTTGACCGAAACATACGTGGTTGGGTCGCTTCCGCATCGCGAGCTCTACTCGCGATGTACGTCAACTGAAGAACTTTGATGCACCGCTCGTCCACCTACTCACAGCCTGCAACAGTTCTGTGACAAGCAGTGCTTCACTGGCATCTCGCGCTCGAGCCAGCTTTGCACAGCCGCTTTGCGTCTGTTTCTGTTCGCTTATCTCGTGTGCATCACGCAGCACATCCTGTCTGCCCGCCCCCCCCCCCGACGAGCCACAATACAGCGGGAGCGAAACTTCGGCGTTGCTCATGGCAATCGAGAGAGCAGCCAAGAGAATTTCTGCCCAGCAGAATGCGATACATTCACAAAAAAATGACCACCGCGCGGAAGTTGCAGAGACAGCACGAAGCACCTCTGCCCTCCACCTCAGGCAAGGGAATCCATCCGAAGACGTCCGAAGCGGAGGGGAGGACGTGTTCAGCCCGAGAGCTGAGGTGCTGGAACCCCAAACCAGCTGCACCAACCCCGAAGGGACGGGAGTTAACTTTTCCGCACGGTAGTGCATCGTTGCTTTTAAAACACTATTATATATACCCAGAAAGCGGATTGCAACAATTGTTCAGCAGGTTTGAACTTGGTGAGCATAGCGGTGAGTCCCGTCGGAAATCGATAGAATGAAATCTGACGGAATATTGATCGTCAGCTTTTTGAGCTCTTCGTCGAAAACCTGCGTTACAACAGGTACCGATGCTGCGAACCCGTTTTGCAACTGTTTCACAGCACTTACCACAATGAGCGCCCAGCCTCTGGGTAGAGGCTAGAGGGAGATATTTCCGGTACACTGAAGTCCCACAGATTACTCAGTTCAACTTCAATTTTTTACGATAATCAGCGATCGATCGCGGTCTGCAAGCGGGCCACGAGGTGACGAGTTTCGCCAAAGCGCGGGAGCTGGACCGGCCAAACAAACGGGTGCCACCTTCCATTCTTCTTCTTCTTTTCTGAGGCCGGCTCCGACGTCGTCCACGACAGCGACCGACGCCGGAGCAGAGAGCGTCCGCGCTTGGGCGCTATAAACTCTTTATCAGCCGAAAAATAGAAAAACATTTCACCCCACAGGAACAGGTACAAGACCTGCCGTTGGGTGAAGATTGGGGTGGGCATTTGACTGCCCAGGAAGAGGTTATCCGTCAGCCAGGGAAACAGGAGTAACCTGCCGCCCAGGGATAGAGATTGACTATAACTATAGATTGACTATAACTATAGAGAGACTATTGACTATAGGCAGGCAGCACGCTGCTCACCTAGTGTTAGGGTTAGTAGTGGGACGCCACCCTTTTCGGGGCCGCGTCCTAGAAGGCGGGCGACACCTCGTCGTCCTCGTCGGCCTCGTCGGCCACCGCGGACGGCGTGGTGTCCTTGTCGGCCACTAGTGATGGCAACCTACCTAGCTAGGTTACCTACCCAGTAGGTTACCTAGCCTTTTCCAGCCTAGGTAACCTAACCTAACCTACCTAGCGCGAAAATTGATCTACCTGTACCTAACCTACCTACCTAGATTTTGCCGTTACCTACTAGGTTACCTACCTAAGTTAAAATTTGTGGAGCCAAAAAATGGTATGTGCAAATAGAAACATTTTGCACATACACTGGGTGAATGTGGCCATTGTTTTTGTTTGCGGCGGTCGCATTTGCTTGGTTTTTGTACTGATGTTGGCATCAGGATTATTTCTTGGTCCACTGCGTCTGTGACGAGATATTCGTAGCCTGGTATACATGTACGATGTCGTTCATTGAACGTCTACAACCAGTCGGTGTGTTAGTGCATGCCAGCGACAGGCTGTGCGTGCCAGCGATCGTCATGTGCATGTCAGCATCTGTGCTTGTACGTGTTGTGTGGGCGGGTGCGTACGTGGGTTTGTGCATGTGCAGGCGTTCAGAGTTTTGAAGGACTCGTCCCTAGTGAAAATACGCAAGGGCGTGTTGTATGTGTAAGCAGCAATGCGCGTATCAGTACAGAACTTGGTATTAACATGCCATTTGTGTGCGTGCGTGCATGCGTGCGTGCGTGCGTGCGTGCGTGCGTGCGTGCGTGCGTGCGTGCGTGCGTGCGTGCGTGCGTGCGTGCGTGCGTGCGTGCGTGCGTGCGTGCGTGCGTGCGTGTGGCCATGCTCAGAGTCCCAATGGGCTGTTCTTTAACAATTTGGTACTGGCGCACTCTGACCAGCACATGATTTTCGACATCTTATCATATCAGCATAGATGGAGCCACTGCATGCAACGATTGCTGTGACGCATTTTATAATTCTTGTATTTTTTGCCAGAAATGTCATTTAGCTTTCCTGACAACTTCGACAGTGATTGATGTTGATGATGGTGTGTCCAACAAATTGTAATGGTTGCTGAAGCGCGGTGACATTTGAGGCATCTCGCAATTTATTTGTGGCGGCAAGTACATATATTCATTCAGCCGCGTTTAAATATTTTGCAATTTTAATGTACTTACGGCATTGTTTATTCTTATTATTAATGTCGCGTTAATGACCGCTATTAGTTGCCATTAGTGACACTTGATGGGCAGGGCAGTATGGTTCAAAATAGCACGGGGTGACGTTAGACCAAGTCTAGATTTGACGGGGTGACGTCAGGCCAAGGTATGCCCATGGAGCTTCATCAAAGAATGGTGCTTTAGAGTGCGCGTCATGCGGAAAGAAAACTTCACTGTTTTCTTCAGAATGTCACGCAAGAACAACCGTCGAGTGACCAAGATGCTACCAGAGCTGGACAAGCAACGCGATTCTAACTCGATGGCAAAAGCGGAAGACCCGGCGCACCACATTGGTTGAGCGTCACGCAGTCACGCGTTTCGACGTGAAACCTTTATTTAGGTATTCAGAAGACAAAAAAGTGTCTACCTGCGTCATTGATCAACAAACGCTGGGGCGTCGAGTCCGGCTTCGGACCGTCATTTCACAGCCAATCGGCTAGACAAATAAAAAATACCATCTACACACTGTGAAAGGGGGTGCGTGCGTGGATTGCGTGCTAAACAGGGCATCGTGGGTGGCCTTGCCCTTGCTATGTATAAAGCTCCATAAAGCCCATAAAGCTTCAGATGAAAGAGACGCATTCCCAATCCTGCTCCTCCCGAGAATGATCATGATGATTCGCGCGATTTTGTGAGCGACTTGCTGATGAAAATCTCTTCATTGTCAACAGTGCAATAATAACTAAACTATGTTCATCTACTGAACATTTCGCGTTTCTGGAGGCTCTCTGCAAACTGACGAAACGCAGTCCTAGACATTCGATAGTGCTAGAGGCAATCGTGGACATATTGAGCCTTTATTAACACTTTTAAGACAAAGATCTCATAATCTTTTCACTTTGACAGTTTTCTGTGCGAAGCCCCCCATGAATCTCAGCTGTACAGTGTAATATAAAATTCAAAATTATGCAAAATCTTGAAACAAACCAGAACAGCCTTGTGCACACCTGGAAAAACTAAAGAAATTTTCTGAAAAATTAACCATTTAACAATCGACATAGCCAAGTCCCGTCTGGCAAAGCCAATTCTTGTTTCGGGTCCTACCGTTGACAAGAATTGGCTAACCCACAGGGGGACCCTCATCAGAACGAGCCCTGTGGGTTAGGTATACGTACGCGCGCGGTCCAAAGTTACCAATTTCCGCTTTTTCCCAGCCGAGTTGCTCGCGGAAGCAGCGCTCTCCATGTTGGTTGGAAAAGGAGATGCGGAAGTCGCGGGTTCTGTAGCAGCAGCGGGCAAACACGTGTAGATGCCCACGTTGGGGTTGGGCGTGCGCACAGCAATAGAACTACACCCTCTGAATTAACCATTAATTAATAAATTTCATAAAATTGGTGCGAAAATTTACGTAGTAGTAGAATCTGGTCCGGTGGCAGACGGCGTGGGCGTGCTCGGGTCTTGGAGGCTGGCTATGGAATTGCTCGGTGAGTATGGCTCCAGTTTTGCTGCCGATTTAGCCAACAACGGCGAAACGGACGTGCCTACCGTACCCCGTTAGAAACGCATATTGGTTGTCAACTGAGAGATAGGTGAATTAAAATAACTGTAATAAAACACGCTAAAAGTATTAAAGACATGTTGGAAAATTAAGGCGTGGTATGCTAACCCAATGAGGGGAAGGCTACCCAAGTTGACCATTCACATCAGAAAGCAATTTACGCACATACTTAAGTGTGGACTTAGAATTGTTAGCACATAAAGAACCCCAGAGCGAACCATACCGAGATGCAAATGTTAGAAGGGAGGAAGCCAAAAATTCAGGCGGGAAACCCCTTCCAGAGAAGGTTACCAGGATATCCCTAGCTCTTTTATAGAAGGCGTCAGGGTAGCTAGAGATTCTACCGATCCTCATCAACTGGCTGATCAGAATGCCCCTATGCAAACTGGCTGGAACATTACTATCCATGTATGCATATCGTACCACTTCAAAATTAAATAGGTCAGTTTTTTGGAAAACAGAAGAATTAACGGTTCCAGTTATTGAATCTATATGCAAATCCAGATCCAGAAAAGGTACATTCGGACCAGAGCCTGTAATTTCCAATGTAAGAGATTCATGATAGATATCATCCGTAAAAGGTCTAACATCCTTTATGTTCAGAACAAGAATGTCATCAACGTACCGGCAGATTTTTAAACTAGATTGGGGGTGTTTTTTACAATAATTGAATTCCATCATAGACAGCGTTAAGTCCGCCAATAGGGGAGAAGCATTTCCTCCCATTGGGACACCCTTGATCTGGCGGAATGGAACACCTGCGAAAACTACGAATGTTTCATGCAAAACAGTAGCGATCAAATCCTTAATTTCAACTTTTGAGTAACAATTAGTATGGCTCTCATTAACAAATTTACAAAAACCATTGCTGCCCACGGACAGGTAACCCCTCTTGGCATTATTGAAACACATCTCAACCAATTGATATAGGTTCGATTGTATGACACTGTGGGGCAGATTGGTAAACAACGTAGCAAAATCCGCTGTGACCAAATAATCCACTGAGTTTTTTTGCTGGAGAAACTGCAGTGCCTTGTACGAGTTGTCTATGGACCAAAACATATTACTACCACCCCTGCTGACAATAACCCCGCAATAATTTTGCAAGAAATGTTTCAAATGCTTCAACACATGCAGTAAGAGCACCGAGATGGGCTTCATCGAACTTTGCTTCGCCCCAGCGATAAATCGGAATTTATATGGATTTTTGTGCAATTTAGCATTGGCAAAAATACGAGGCAGAGTCAAGTTATGGGGTGAAATTGCAACATTAAAGGTTTTGCAAGCCCTAACGTGCCTGTCCAAAATGTCATTGGCAAGGGATGGGTCCCTCTGGTATACGTCATTACCCACAATAGAGGGAGTACCATTGACAAATACAACACCTAATTCTCTGCAGATGGCCATTACATAAAATTTTTTACAGATAAAAACATAATTGTTAGCTGCTTTATCCGCAGGTACAATAACGAATTTTTTATGCAAACCCTTTATAGTTAGCAGTAGATTGTTGAAATCCCAGTGAGAATAGTCTCCCTCTATAGTTGAACCAGAACCACATTGAACCATAAATTTTGAAAAGTAATTGCAAAATCTCAAGGAGATAACCTCAGAATATTTATCGAAGGAATAAGTGCGGTGCCGCTTAGAAATTTTGGACAGGTAGGTTGAAATACCATTATAGTATGTACGAAATATATCCTCAGTTTCGCAGCCCGAATTTAGACGAAAATTGGCCCCCTTTGCCAAAATATTCCTCAACTTTAAATCGCTAACTAGTTTAAGGTCCCCAGTAAAAATGTGACCCAAAGGGTTATACCGAAATGGAGAACGATGGCATAGACAAGAAGAGTTAAGAAGTGTATTAACCTTATCAATAGTGAGTTGCTTTAAAAAACTGCCATAGTTATAGACGAAAACCGAAAATGGTTCATTATAGGAATAAACAACCCTAACCTTTCGGCGCTGGTCCATAGGAATCGGATTAATTCTTCTAACATCCGAAGAATTTAAAATTGCATTAATCGAAAAGTGTTCCATTGCTGGATTCAAATATCGCAACGAAATGCAATCGAATTCAAGATCCTTTATCTTTACCAGAACCTTTGAAATAGCCAGCCAAATATCCAAGGAACATTAATTTTAAATCCAAATTAATATTCAATTTTGAAAGGTGGCTAAGGCCAAACATAAGAGACCGCTTGGTTTGAGACTTAAGAAATGTATAAACACGGTGACCCAACTGAGATTTTGGCTGATTGCACAGAGTGAGCAAATCGTCTAGCAAACGCTGATTAACCCGTTTATTAGTGCGTTTCTTTTGCTTTGCTTGGGACCTAGTCCTAGTATTGATTGGAACGCAAAAATAAGGTTGACCCTTGGAGTGCATAGGATTGGTGCCCTTGGTAATATTACCGTAACCCTGGATACAATCATTAAGACCATATGGGTAGGCAGTGTTCAGGGCCCGAAACCCTATCTGTGTACCGTTCGGTTTGTCCTCCGCCGACATGCGTGGGTTCTCCTCACGTCTAATTGACACGCGTATTTCCGAACTTCGTCCTTCGCATAGTTCCAGATTGAACCGTTGAACAACCGGTGTTACATACTTTAACTGCACTCTTCTCAGGGATGCCGCTACCGCCGCTGCACCATCGTCTATTCGCTGCGGGGAGTTTCTTCGTGACGTCGACGGTGGGCGTGGTCGGCTACGCGGTGACGTTGTCGACGCTCTGGCGCTTCCGACAGCAATTCCACCAGGACAACAACTTCTACGTGCTCGTCTGGAATCTGGGACCGTAGACTGGACAGTATAATTTCCTGGAGAAGTACCTAATAGAAAAGATGTTTTGTCGAGGAATTTGTGACTTCTTTCATCTTCGGCGCTGTCACATTGTGTAGTTAGGTATGCGTATTGAATGCCCACTCTACGGGTCCCTGGCGTTGGGCGACGCGCTCATGCTGCTCGCCGAATACGTCGTCGCCGTGCCCCTCTCTATCACAGGTGTGCGTGCGTGCGTGCGTGCGTGCGTGCGTGCTTGCGTGCGTGCGTGCGTGCGTGCGTGCGTGCGTGCGTGCGTGCGTGCGTGCGTGCGTGCGTGCGTGCGTGCGTGCGTGCGTGCGTGCGTGCGTGCGTGCGTGCGTGCGTGCGTGCGTGCGTGCGTGCGTGCGTGCGTGCGTGCGTGCGTGCGTGCCTCTCTTTTCTCTAGGCCTGCCTCTCTACGGCGACGGCTACCTGCTGACCGCACTGGCGCACATCAACCACGTGGGCTTTCGACCATGCCTGTACACGAGCTTCGCGATCGGCGTCAACCGTCTGCTCTGCTTCGTCGCTCCCGTGTGGCACGCGCGACTCTTTGACGAATCGAAGGTGTACGGCTGGTGCGGTGCGGTTTGGGCCGGAGAGCTGCTGGCCCTGCTGCTCAACTGGCAGACGGGCTTTCGACACTCCTTCCACCACCAAGGATTCTTCTTCTACTCTAGACGGCCCAATGTGTGCAGCAGTTTCAAACACTTTCTTCGATCCACAAATTCAGAATGGTTCAACGTCTAGCCGAATGTGACAAACGCGTTCAACGAGCGCTTCGGCGTCTCCAGCATCGATCGACTAGTCAGAGACGCCGGCATGTGGATGCCCGTGGTCAACTTTGTCTTCTACGTAGCCACATACACCCACATTCGGCTCTTCTTCCAGGTACAGCCTGCTGTACAAAGGTGAATACCGTAAACGCTTCGGTCGGCCCGTAGAAGGGGGGGGGGGTGCGCAATTGGCGGGGAGAAGCGGGGGGAGTTTTTTAAGCGAAGCTGATTAGAGGGTAACTTACAGTAGTCCCACCATCGGAGGAAGACGGAACGACATTCATACCAATGCTTCAGACACGGCGAGTTGGTGCTGTGGCTGCTGCAGGGCAGACGGCGGCTGAAACTCAGAAACAGGACAAGTTCAAACTGGAGAGAGCGTTGCTGCTACAGGTGCTCGGATGTGTTGCAAACGCTAGCACACGACTATTGCACTCATTCGCACAAATTAGTGATCCAGTTGTATTGTTTGTAGAACTGTGGCAAAATTGTAACACTGAGCAGGCTTTCAACTACAGCTACAGTGCATGCATTGGAACGTCTGTTTGCGCCTTGCTGTCACACTTGCGGTCTACAATGTAGCTAGTAGTCACACTCAGTGTGCTTCAAGACAACTCAGTGCCGTTAAAAAAGAGCGCCACAAACGCGGTACATGTTCGACAAAGTCGATCTTGTCGCACATTCAGGGTCTCCTGATCAACGTGTTCACTCTGATGGAGGTGAACGCATTCCGCTTCTCGAGAGAGTTGCACGCGTTCGGCTGCGAGGTGCTGGGCAGCTGTATGTCGGGCGGCCTGCTGATGGGCAATCTCGTGATCCTCAACAGCGCCATCAACCCCCTCATCTATTTCACCTTCAACGGCGTCTTTCGGCGCAGAGTGCTCGAAAGCTTTGGCTGCCTGAGCGTCTAATGCCACACCCAGCCAGCCACCCCTCCGTGGATGAGGAAGATTTCCAGACGAAGCTAGTACCAAAATTCATTTGACTTACGCCACACCAATTTCAATAATTACGTGTACGTCTCTTGTCGGCCTCTAATCGTACCGTGTGCTGTCACCTTTCATAATACCGTAAATCCTCCAATAGTGCCCCCGGGGCACTATTTGGCCCAGGGCCCCGGGGCAATAGTGCCCCTCCGTGGATGCGGAAGATTTGCAGGCGGAGCTAGTAGTAAAATTCATTCAACGTGTACACTGTGCACGTAACCGGTCGTTCCCCCCCCCCCCAACCTGCCAGTTCCCCCCCTGGACGTTTCCCCCTCCTGCTGTTTGCCCCCTGGTCGTTTCCCCCTCCTGCTGTTTGCCCCCTGGTCGTTTCCCCCCTGCCAAAAAAATTCTAATATAGGCAGGTGCTGCTGCTAAACGACACCAAAAATTTCGCATTGTGTAAAAGCGACCTGTCTGAGCTCTCTCTGCCCAGCAGAATGCGATGCGTATTCACAAAACAGTGACCACCGCGCGGAAGTTGCAGAGACAGCACGAAGCACCTCTGCCCTCCCCCTCAGGCAAGGGAATCCGTCCGAAGACGTCTCCCCCGGGCACCTTTTCACAGGCCGAAGCGGAGGGGAGGACGTGCTCAGCCCGAGAGCCGAGGTGCTGGAACCCCAAACCAGCTGCACCAACCCCGAATGCCCAGGGATGGGAGTTAACTTTTCCGCACGGTAGTGCATCGTTGCTTTTAAAACACTACTATATATACCCAGAAAGCGGATTGCAACAATTATTCAGCAGGTTTGAACTTGGTGAGCATAGCGCCGAGTCCCGTCGGAAATCGATAGCATGAAATCTGACGGAATATTGATCGTCAGCTTCCTGAGCTCTTCGTCGAAAACCTGCGTTACGAAAGGTAGCGAATAGCGATGCTGCGAACCCGTTTTGCAACTGTTGCGCAGCACTTACCACATCGAAATACACGTGTCAGCATCTTTTATAAGCCACGCTCAAATGAATCCTGCTAACCGACGTCTGTCCCTCGCCAACCTGGACTACGGTCGGTCTACCCTCGGTCGAGAGTTGAGTACGGTATGGAGTACATACATACAGTACATAGATACACTGAATCTGCTTTTCAGAGCCTACTCTGCAATTCGTTCACCAGCAGGTTTTTCTTTGGCAAAGCGCGCAGTCTCGTCTCGGTAGGGTAGGACTTACTGCCAAACTTGACGAGCTCTGCCTCCGCGGCACCGTCCACCTACCCAACGAGGCGGCCCGTGGTGCTAGTAGTCGGCTTCGTCCGTCGGGAGCGCCGTGGAGGCCGCGCGAAAGATCAACCGCACCTTCCAGTAGTCTACTAGTTTGCAGAGGACGGCAGGCGTCCATCCGCCTGTGGGACCTGTACCTCCTGTGTAAAATAACGTGTCACTGCCTCAAGAGTGACGTCGAGTACATTGTCAGCTGTCACTGTCACCGGCCGCTCGGAAGGAGTGGACGACAGCAACTGCGCTATCAGTCCCTCACACCCAAACGGCGGACGGATACAACTAGGCGAATGCCAAGGAGTCAATTCGTTAAAGAACGTATTGTACGGTTCCATACTCCCAGTCAATTTCTTTTTTTTTTTAGAATCAACGCGGCTGCGGCTACGGTGATTTAGCATAGCTACCGCCTTTTAAAAAATGTTGAACACAACCTACGGCAAACGGCAGGGGGGGGGGGGACTATCTGTAACTGGGGGGGGGGATTGGGGGCCCAGGACTATTTTTCCAACACCCCCCCAACTCCCCCCCCCCGACTTTTTGCAAGGGATTTTCACTCAGTCTAAAACGATAAAAGTGAGTAAATGTTGGCGTATTTCAGTGCTTTTCAGTGTTATATGACCATAAAACAGCTAAATAACACTGTTTAGACCCTATTTATACCCATTCTTGACCAAAAAGTACCAGTATAACTGAAAAAATGGCCGGCTACCCTTCCACTTTTTGCTCCAGACACCCCCCCCCCCAGAATTTGGCCATTTACTCCCCCCCCCCACTCTTCCAGACCCAGTTACCGGTATGGGGGGGGGGAGGGGTTTCAGGGGGGACTGGTAGAGGGAAACGACCTGTAGCCCACTGCACAGACTCTCGTCGGCCTCCAATCGTGACGTGTGCTGTTGTCACTTTTTATACCCAAACTGTGCAAATCAATGAGATAGGAGCTGCGCGCGAGCAAGGGCTTTGCAAGGTTCGGACGGACGGGTGTGTACGACATGGCGCCTATCGCTTTCGACGTCGACTTGTGTCTGTGCCAGTGACAGAGATTGTACAACTCGTCGTAAAGCCAATCCACGACGCAACACACGGCAACACTGTACATGCAAATACAGTCGCAGTCGTAGGACGTTTGCAAGCAAAACGCAGTTACCGAACGCATAAGCTAAGGTACATAGACGCATAACGAGTTGAGAACTACAGGCACATGCGCATTCAGTGAGGAGCGTTCAGCTTGTGTCCAGAGTGAGTGACTTGAACGCGGGGCAGCGCGCCCCCTCCAGCGATAGTGACATCTTTGAAAAGCTCCACGATTTCAGGGTCGACTTTAACCGCAAGTAGGATGTGTCGAGGGCTGATCCGCTTCCTGCACAGGTCGCGCGCTGCGTTGCCCGCCAACTCCAGAACCTATAGATACATACGTGTACGCATTTGTTGGTAGTGGCGACCACAAAATAGTTAAAAATGGAGAAACACCAATACAATGCCCCGTTCCTCTGCAAAGCTGCATGTTTTACGCAATCACACACACACACACGCACACCCACTTCAACCACCACTGCCTCCATTCACCACAAACCACGACAGCGCGGTCATTCAAACCGTGCGGGCTACAAGGGAGGGGGGGGGGGAACAATCGATAGTGCAACAGTGCATGAAACACGATCGATCCAGCGTGTGAACCACAGCTAAGCTGGGGAACAAGTCACCCGCCTCTGCGACGAGGTACTCGAGGGTTGCGGTCAGGAAAACCGCTGCAGCTGGGGCGACGCGCGTACGCCGGCCGGGGCGGGTGCACATCTGGCGGTGCACTCTGCCGACGGGGAACTTGAGAGCCGCGCGGGTCGAGAGACTCCGCCGCTGACCAGGACTAGCCGGCATTTAGCCGAACGGAACGAGGCGATGTAAGACGCGCTAGAAAAATCGGTACTCGCGACAGCAAAACTCGAGGAAAAGCAGCTACAAAAGCCAATATCTAATTGCTCACTATTTAACCCGAATTTTATTCGCAATGAGTAGCAACAATTCAGCAAGCGTAGGCTAGCGCCACAAACAATTTACGTGCCGGACCAAACGGTTTAGATAAGTGCCGAATCCCTCACAAACGCGCGTACATCATCAACGCTACACCGTCGCGGGGCAGCGCGGTCTACCTGCCTAGACGAACGCATCGGCACGCGCAGTACTCAAGTTACAAAGCTATATCAAAAACTAATCCATTTAGAAATTTAGAGTGTGGAAAAGAAAATTCATTTTTTGTCAGCGTCCTCCTCTTCGGTGGCCTCTAGGGCGGCTATCGCGTCGCACAGGGCGAAGTGGACGATATTGCAGAGCTGCAACGCGTCCGTGCGTTCGTGTCCGTGCGTTCGTGTACGCGCGTGTTTGTGCGTGCGTGCGTGCGGGTGCTCGCCTGTAGTTTGTCCTCGTGATTGAGGTGCTGTCGACTGAGCAGACGAAAGTCCTGGCCGACGGAGCGACTCCACCGCGTGCCTTCGGGACTCACAAAGTCCTCGGCCACCTGCCAGCGAGCGCGCATTCCATAGATGCGTACACCAACGCTCGCACAAAGGGTCGCGCGGGCAACGGGCACCGGGCAGACCGACAGAGGCACAGGCACGCGGCAGCATACTCAATACACGCGTACACGCGGCGTAGACAATGCTTCGCGTACACGCGTCAGCATACACGCGGCACGCGTCAGCATACACGCGGCGTAGACAATGCTTCGCGTACACGCGTCAGCATACACGCGGCACGCGTCAGCATACACGCGGCGTAGACAATGCTTCGCGTTGTCTACGCCCTTTTGATGTGTTGGGATTGGCCAAATGAAACCGAACCGAACCGAACCACCCCCCCCTCCCTCTTGAAATCTGCTCCCCCCACCCACACCCCCAGAATGGTCTCCGACCCCCCCCCCCCCCCCACTTCAAAAACCCGGTTACATGTATGCGCGGCAGACCATAGGCACGCACGCACGCACGCACGCGTGTGCGCACCTTGACGCAGCTGAGCAGGTTCTGCACTTGATGTGCGGCGCCGGCGGGAATGAAGACGGCGTCGCCGAGCATCTGGACGAAGGTCGCTCCGCGTACGCATCGCTTCTCGTAGAGCAGTCGCTGCATGGCGCCAGTCAGGAAGAGCGTCTGGTCGTTGATGGGGTCGTCCGTGGAGCCGACCTGCCGCAGAATGTACTCGGGCACTCGGCGGCGCTCCTCTTGCGACAGATGCGCCAGCTGAAGTCGAGACGCGTTTCCAACTCAGTGTTACGCGGCGCTACCGTAACGCAAAAGGGGTAGCGTGCGAATGTTTCACAGCCAGAGGGGGTAGTTGAAGAAAGGGCCCCATGATTGAGGGTTGTCTGGTTTTTTGGAAGTGCCGAACGCACCGCACCAATGGAAGAAACAAGATACTCATTCATCAAACACGGTTTATTGGGGGACCGCTAATTACAAGATGACGGGGGCAGGGTTGCATAAAAAAAAATTTCAAGTTTTTTTTTTTTTAAATTAAAAAAAAATTTTTTTTTCTAAAAAAATTTTTTTTTAAATTGACTTAGGAGCCATCATTGGTGCCAAATACCTGTACTATAAGATACTTTTAGCCTATTAGAGTGTCAAACACAAGTACTAGTGCTTCCCTAAAGCCTTTAGAAGCATGTTTAGCATCGTTCTAGTCAAATGGTGACAAAAGCCGCTGCCTCTAAATGGTCGTGTACGGTATCGCACTATGTTGGGAAGTGGGAACCAGTTAGGAACCCCAAAAAGAGCTTAGTTTTGGTGCTAATAAGCAAGTTTATGCATGAATAACACCTAATTGTACCATCTAAACACCATTTAAACGCCTTTTTGCCACTCAAAAGCTAAATTTTACCCAAAAACAGAGAAATTTTTTTTTTAATTTAAAAAAAAATCCAACTTTTTTTAAAAAAAAAAATTTTTTTTTTTAAAAAAAAAACAACTTTTTTTTAAATTGTGCAACCCTGGACGGGGGGCGGCTCATTCACTCCGATGGTTTTGGTTTCCAGGAAAGGGGGTGAGAGTGAAGAGAGGGTAGAGGCTAAATTCGGGGGGGGGGCACTTTCAACCGATCTCTCGAAATCGTCGCGAAACGCGCGAGAGCAAAAAATTGCAAAATTTGCAGGCAACAGGAGGAAATTGTCACGAATTTGAGAAGAGAAATGCAGGCCAACAATTAAAAAAAACAACAACAACTGACGTCATTGAGGAAGAAGGCGCGCAACGCCTCCGAGTCTTCGGGTCGCCAAATTGTCCAGACGGCGCCGGCCTCGCGCCAATTCTCCTGCAATTTCCACAATTTTGAAAACTTCCACATTTCATCATTTTTCATTCTACACCATCTACGTTTACTCGTGTACAACAATTGTTGGAAGACCATACCCCCATCGAAAACTTGTTTTTTCCCCCGACTAAAACAAATGAACTGCACGGAAGACAGAAATGCAGGTTCGATAAACGTTTCACCGCTCGATTAAAAGGATTGCCAAAAAGCGCATTGACGATGGGTGATACAGCACGGCACCGTACCTCCACTCTCTTGTAGTCGCTCGGCGCTACGCCCCAATCCTCAAGTAACAGCCGCTTCAACTCTAAACCGATTTCAACTTAGCATTTCAATTTCTTTGATGAATCATCGAACCCCCACGCACGCACGCACGCACCTTTCTGTAGGTATAGCTCGTTGACGCCGATGGGCACGGTGACGTTGACCATGACGTTGACGGCGTCGGTCACGTCCAGGTGCAGGCAGGTCGTCGCCTTCTCGGGGTGGAACACCATGCCTGCGCGGGGGTGGCTCAACAATTAGAGAGAGCGTTACAATTAGAGAATTCGCACAAATTGCTCAACTCTCTTCTCAAAACAGTGAAAAGAGCGAGACAAAAAGCGACAGGCAATGATGCTGTTTACAGGGGCGCTGAAACACGTAAAGGTCACCAGAACCGAAAAAGCTCACCGTAGGCGTTGTACAGCTTCGGTCCCAAGTCCGGCTTGACATAGCGGTCGGGAAGGCGGGTCACCAAGTTGTAGACCGCTAGAGAAATACATGTGTCATTTTTTCTTACTTTTTTTTACTTTTCACTGCAATTCCGTCCCGTTTAGACCCAGTCGCAGATTACTAGACTAGGAGTAGTTTTGGTGTCTAGACAGCGATTCGGTGATCAGCGAATCAGGGAAATTAGCAATGAAAAACAGTTCAACGTAGTTATCGCAGAACCGCGTCGTGTTATTTCTACGTTTTCATTAGCCACTTTTTCATTTCACTGGAGGCCAGACAAGAGAAAATTCCAAATTTAATTTAATTTTTTGGTGAGATTTTTCCTGCCCGCAATCTTCAGTCACACACCTCTGTCGGTGCCGTGTCGCTCGGGCGCGGTGTATTGGGCGAGAGGCAGCGCGGCGCAGAAGGCCTCGAAGTGCCTGGGCAGCGCGTCCTTGAACGCCGAGTGCGCGGGATAGTCCTTCAGCTGGAAACAATCACTGCCAGGTGTCGGTGCGTGCGTGCGTGCGTGCCGGTGCGTGTGTGCGTCGGTGCGTGCGTGCGTGCCGGTGCGTGTGTGCGTCGGTACGTGCGTGCGTGCCGGTGCGTGTGTGCGTCGGTACGTGCGTGCGTGCCGGTGCGTGTGTGCGTCGGTACGTGCGTGCGTGCCGGTGCGTGTGTGCGTCGGTACGTGCGTGCGTGCCGGTGCGCGCGTGCTTGCGTGCGTGCGAGCGAGCGTGCGCGTCGGTGCGTGCCGGTGCGTGCGTGCTTGCTTGCGCGCACCTTGAGGCACTGTCTCGAGTCGTCGGTTCTCAGCGCGCAGTCCTTGAAGCCTTGCCAAAACTCCCTGACGCGCACGCCGCTCCTATTCCTCAGGGGGCTGTAGGACACGCGGCGGCCGCTCTTGCAGTCCACGATGCACGGCTCCACGTCGGGGCCCTCTTGAGAACAGCAGCGCCCCTGATTTCCAACAGCACACACGCGTACACGCACGCACGCACGCACCCTTGATGAGCTGGTCGAAGACTTCCGGTTCCCACATGCGCAGGTCGAGACGTTCGTGCACGTTGGCCACGATCACGGGCTAGAGGGGGGGGGGGGAGATGAGGCGTCGACCGACACACGCACGCACTGAAGGACAGACCTTGGACTTGTGCCAGTGTTTCTGGAACAGGGCCAAGTTGTCGGAGTGATAGGGCCTCTTGAGCCACAGGACGTCGCCATCGCACAAATGGTCGTAGTCGGTGGGAGCGCTCAGCGACAGCCGCTCGATGGGCGCGCAGAAGCACCGCCCACGCTCTTCCTGCAATTTTTCCAATTTTTTTCCCTCTCAAATTTGAAGAACACAGCAAAAAAAATAACAAGACGATAAAAAAATGGCCAACCGCGCTCTCGTCGTGACACACGCAGTCGGTGGGGATGTTGTGCCGCTCCAAGTTCCGATCCAGCTGCGCCTCCAGTGTCGACACCGCTAGACAAGTAGCTAGGTTCCACATGCGTCCGAGCGGCGACAACACACCCCCCTCTCTTCATTCCACCTACAAAACCGCCCCCTCACCCCCCCCCCCCCTCTGGCTCTTCCCCAATCCCCCCGCCCGCGAAAGAATATTAGGATAAGGTAGGTCAAAACAACCCCGCCCCAGAATGGAGAAATCGTGTTGCGCAACAACAAAACTAGTTCGGCCACTTCAGTGCTTAGCGCTATTTCAGTGTGGTAGCACTGAAACGGATACAAAGGCGCTCACTTACATCATTTCGGACAGTTTGAATCGCTTACTTTAGAACAATTCTTTGGGCGGGGGGGAGTGAGTTTCGACTAGAGCATTCCACCGTACACCAGTATGACCCAGCACCCTATTTATCACAGTCGCCTCCCGTCCTAGGAATACAGTACTACTATTCTCTGTCAGCGTAAGCGAAAGAAGGAAGAACGCACTGTTCAGAAGGTAGGGCAGGGGGTCTGGAATGGTCTGTCCGAGTAGGAGGCGCGCTGGCGCGTGAGTGGCCGGCTGGAGCGTGGCGCGGCGCACGCACGTGCAGTAGGCCCAGTCGAAGGGGTCGTACAGGCGCTGCCTCGCCGTCGTCCCTTGCCCACTTCCCGGCGACGACACCGACGCTGCCGCCGCTGCTGCTGCTGCGTCCGACGCGACCTTCGACGCCGCTAAGTGGGAAAAAAGAAGTGTGTACCGGCGTGCGTGCGTGCGTGCGTGCGTGCGTGCGTGCGTGCGTGCGTGCGTGCCGGTGCGTGCGTGCGTGCCGGTGCGTGCGTGCGTGCGTGCGTGCCGGTGCGTGCGCGCGCGCGTGCCCGCTCACCCGAAGCGGCGGCGCCCGGGCGTCCCAGCGAGGCCGCGTGGCGCACGTTGTGAGCGCGCACGCAGTCGGCGCAGACGACGAAACCGCAGAGACCGCAGAATAGGTGCAGATTATACACCGTTGCCAGACAGACATCGCACAGCTCGCGCACGTGCTCGCTCAGCCGGGCCGCCGGCATGCGGCGCAGCAGCTCGTCTGAGAAATGAACTTTCAAAATTTCAAAAATTCAAATATTCGTCTCACCCCTGCCGTTGGCCCTGAGCACGTGGAGGAGCCAGAGCTCGTTGGCGACCAGCTCCTTTTGGAAGAGCGACGCGACGTTCTGGAGGATGTAAGCGGCAGCGGCGGTGTCGGCGCCGCACTGGGAACCGCGCCGAGCGGGCAGCCACTGGCGACTCAGGGCCGCAGAGTCGACGCGCTCCTGCTCCACCGTGTGGAAGCCGGCGCATTCCAGGGTCAGGTGCCGACGGCGCAATCTGAGAAAAAAACGGAAGCACGCTTATAGGCACGCACGCACCAGCACGCACGTACGCTCACACGCACGCACGCACGCACCACGCACGCGCGCACGCACGCACGCACCACGCACGCACGCGCGCACGCACCACGCACGCACCACGCACGCACGCACGCACTTTGACAGATCACCGTACCTGCGGAAGTCGTTGAATGAGCACCAAGAGTTGGCGCTGGCCGGGTAGTAGCAGGCCTGGCAGAGCGGCAGCTCGTCGAACGCCGAGAAGTCGGTGCAGGACATCGCCGACTGGCTCACCACCCCGTCGGGCGCGTCTGCAGATGACCCATTCCGACCGATGCAGACGCCACAAGACGAGTCATTTACCTGTCGGCAGCCAGCGGAAAGTCGGCCCGCCCTCCACAATGATCTGCACATCGACAGCCGTCGTCGACTTGTCCACTGTTGCTGCCGAGGCGCCGCCGTCTGCCGACGTTTCTTCAGACGCCGCCTTCGTATTGTCGGCAGACTTTTGGTCGAGTGTCGACGGCACGTCATCGGCTGTCGACTTGTGAGTTCCCTCTGCCGACACGACCTCTGCCTTGCAAGTCAATGAGACCGCAGGCTCGTCGTCGAAGGCGACGCGCAACCCGTCGACATCGACAGCGCTGCCTGGCGAAGGCATTTCGGTAGCACTGCTAGCAATGGCCGACGTCGATTGAATCGACAGGGCTGGAGGCTTGTCCAATGCAGGCAAAGGTTCTTCTGCCGAACTGCTAGCTCGAGCTCGAGGAGCCGATTCAATCGACAGTACGGGAGGGTCGTCTGACCAACTCAGTTGGTTGTCGCCCATTGGAGGGTCGGCAGAACCGTAGGACGACGACGGTTTCGGCTCTGCCGAATCAACAGGCGTCGACATCCGCGTCGGCAAGACCATAGCGCTCCTTCCGTCGCCAGAAGGCGTCAAGAGCGTCGTCGTCGTCGTTGTCGACACGACCTCGTCGCAACTCGTCAAGCGAGCGCGCTTGCTGACACGCCGCAGCGAGCGCCGTCTCGGCTGAGAACGCACTAAAATCAAAACTTGTTAATTAATTAATCCCCCACAAGTCAATCTCCCCCCCCCCCCCCCCCCCCCCCCCCCCCCCCCCCCCCCGACTGACGTTTCAACTCGAGCGGCCGCTTCCAGGCGCCGACGTCTGGCATCGACAACCGACGGCCGCCATCAGGCCTATCGACACCGACTGCCGACACGCGACGACGACGTCGCGCCAATCTCTGTCGACAGGCGGCGTCGTCAGCGCCGCCGCCTGTCGACAGCGCCGTCAGCCAGTTGGCGTAGCGCCCTCCGACGTCCCTGCTTCTCAGAAAGGCGTCGACGTCGTCAAAGTCGACGTGAAAGCCGAGCGTTTCCAGCATACCAATTCGCAGCACGACTCTGCAACAATATTGCGTTTTGTTTTTTTTTTACTAGCACCACCAAATTCCTTGCTACTCTAAGAACAATCGCATTCAATCAGCCTTGGAATTTTCAACTTCCCTAAACGCTCTCAAAAAATCGGTTTTTGCGAACATCGAGTGAGTGTCGTGAGACCGCCAGAAATGTTGCACGCAAAGTATGTAACTAGCGCGGGTACCCAACATTCGTTGTTAGCACAAATCTAGTCACAAGCATGCATCACAAATGAATGTACCATATATCCCACACTATTCACTTACTGTTCCTCTTGCATGAACCTCTCGAGCGCGCAGAGAGGGGAATTCGCGTGTAAAACCGCTAAAATCAAGCGATTCTTTCGCATTCTGTCGGTCCGAGGGCAGGAGGAACCAACCCAAGCGCCGTCTGCCGTCGTCAGGCGTCGACAGAAGGTCGACATCGTCAACTGCAAGCTCGGTCTCGAGCGCCGTCGCCGCTGTCGGCGGCGTCGACGGCCTGTCGACAGCAAGTGCGCCGGCAACGTCGTCCGACTTGGGTGACGGCGACGGGCCGAGAGCTGCCGACGTCGACACGGCTGCGTCGACAGACAGCGCCTCCTGCCGACGACTGCCGCCGCCGGCGTCAGCCGACCACCTGCCGAACGGCACCGTCGTCGTCGCTGCCGTATAGTTGGACGCCGCTGAAAGTCGCATTTTCAAACGTGTATTCACAATTTAAAGTGACCAAATGCTCCAAGTACCGCCACCACCCAAAGTCGCCGAGGAAGGCGGTCGCCACAGGTAGCTGGGTCCCGGCCTCTGGATGGGATCTTCCGGCGGCGGCTCGTCGTCGTCAGGCGCCGACGCGTCGACGAGTTGCCGACGGCGAGCCGCCTGAACCCTCAGTCTCTGATCAAGCACGCACGCACGCACGCACGCACGCACTTGCTCACCGTGGCGAAAGCGGAAGCGGCTGCCGACGTGGCGGGCCGCTTCTCGAGGACTTTGTTGTCGATGAGGTTCTGCAGGTTCAGCTCCACGCCGTGTATGGGGGCGAAGGTGAGTGCCCTGCCGTAGTGGCGGCCCTTGTGGCTGGTGCAGAATTCCAGAACGAAATCGCGCACGCTGTAGAACTTGCCAGCGTGGAACACGCACTCGCCCTCCATGACTGAACCGGCGCGTGCGTGCGTGCGTGCGTGCGTGCGTGCGTGCGTGCGTGCGTGCGTGCGTGCGTGCGTGCGTGCGTGCGTGCGTGCGTGCGTGCGTGCGTGCGTGCGTGCGGTGCTGCGTGTCCAAACTATGCGATTCTACTAATCAAAAAAAATTCTCACAATTTCTAAATTTCTCTGCGTAAAACATCGCGTTAGAGACGCTCAGTGGAACGCCTTGTCGTCCGAGCACGATGCCCCTGACTCTGCAAAAAAAAAAGAAATAATTAGGCGCACAAACGAAATAGAATGAAAATCGAGCGGCACACTTTTGCAGAACTTTCTCTCGCGACGGCACCACCACTGTAGGCGACTTTGCCGATGACGACAGGTCGACAGAAGTCGACGGGATGGCGAGAGACGCTGTGGACCGCCCGGCAGCGTACGACGCCTTGGCAGATGTCGACACAGTCGACACGCCGCCGCTGACACCGACAGTCGGCGTCGGCAGGCCGTCGACAGCCCTGGACGACGTCGGCAGATTGGCGCCAGATCGGTAGCAGACCGTCGGCAGGGCAGGCTGCGGCGGACTGACGAACGCTGTCGACACTGACGGCACAATCGGCGCCGACAGCCTCGCGTCGACAGCGCCGTCAGATCTCGGCGGTGTCGACTGCCCCAGCGGGACTATGGAGGTGAACTGCCGGTAGATGGGCACTGAAATTTCCGCAACCTCATAAAAAATATGAGATTCTCAAAATGATGCAAAAACTACCGGATTTCGGCTGTAGGTGAGGATTCGAAGGTGCGCCGCTGGCAAACGTACGTTTCTCCATGACGGGCGAGCGCGTGTATCTGTAGTAGGTCTGGTAGTGATATCCCGCTAGAAAAAATTAGGGTTTTTCCATTTCATAATTATTTTAAATAAAAACTCAAAACACCTGGGAAAAGTTGTTGAAAACTGGGCGCGTCTTGGCCAGAGGTCGACGCAGACGCACGTTCGGGAGCTGAAACCAAAACGTGACACATTTTTCAGAAAATTATAGATTTGTAAAATTTAAATTTGCATATTCAGAGGCCAAAATTCAGAAACTGAAGAACAAAATTTTAAACAGTACAAAAAGTGCAAACACACAACACAATTGTGTTTGCAATTGTGTGTAAAGAGTGCAGTAAGCATGATAGTACAGTACACGGTTCATCTCCACCAATAGGCGACACTACACGTTTTTTTAGATAATAATTCACTCCATTTGTGCTGACAGACAAAGCGCACAGAAAAACGGCTGAGGTGTTCGTTGCAGATCTGCCGAAGTGCCGTCGTCAAGTTCGTCGTCAGCGTCGTCAACTGACGACGATGCCACCGAGCTGAGGTGCTTGTCGACGAGCTCGTCCTCCTCCTCCTCTGCAGCTGTCAAACTCTGATAGTAACACTGTCGTCGCTCAGCTGTGTCGTCGTCGTCGTCCATGCGACAGGCAAGGAAGGAGTTGCCTCTGCGACTTCTTTCTGAAGGGGCTGGCGCCATTGCAAAGCGATGTCAACCAACGAATGAGCGGACATTGTCTGAGCGTTCGATTTCCCAGTGATTTGTTGTTGATTTGCAATTATTATTATTACAGGTCCAAAATGCTCGTCTGACGCAGCAAGCGTTCACAAGTCGTGTCAATGTTGACTTGGCACAGCCAATGCCACGTGTGCACTTCCCAGTTCCCACAATGCGTTTCCTTTCGTGTTGACCACATGACTCACTAGATAGACACAGACCTAGGTGACTCCCTACACTGATAGAGAACTGCATGATTCAGCAGTCTGCCAGCCACCTCAGTGGAAGTCCACTAAGCAGCGAAACGCTGTTCCCACACTGACGCCCCCAATCCGCCACTACTTCCCTATTCAAAGTCCTCCTAATTCCTCGCAGCACTTTCCATTTCTGTCCCCTTTAAATCAGTCCCCGCTTCACGAGTCGCAACGCTTTTGGCCCAATCAGTGGTTCAGTGTCCTTTGCAGCGACGAACTTGGCGTCATGGAACATTAGGGTTGCGGCCACACGCTCCAGCACTTCTCGTTTGCCAGTCCTTCATCGCTTTCTCCTCATCGGAGAGGAATCACAGTCGTCTCGGCCCCCGCTTTCACCCAAATCCCAGATTCGCCCAAGTCGCTGCTCGCGTGTTAGCACGTGACGCGCTCGCTCGTTGTCAATTCGCGCGGCAATCAAGGACGCTGGCTGACTGCCCGTTAGCGGCTCGCTCCCTCGTCCGTCGTCCCCTCCCATTCCGCCTCCTCCTCCTCCTCCACTGTCCGAGCGATCAATAGCTCCCTCCCCTTCTTTCCTCGCGTCAGTCAGTCCCCCTCAGCATTGGGCGGCGTCGACAGAGACGACATGTGCGCTGCTGCCGACGCCGCCGCCGTCGCGCAAGGTCAACAGACAAGGCCAAACAGAGCCGCGGCTCGACCTCAACGCACGAGCTCTGACCTTGTCGTCCCACAACACGAGTGCGTGCGTTCGTGCGTGCGCGGTCCGCACACGCTTGTTCGTATGTCACGGACGCACACGGCCGTACGTGCGTCGGTCATCTGAGTCAGGCACGCACGCACGGTAGCACACTGGGACACCACAGCGGAGGACCAATCAATGGGGAAGACTTTTTACTGGCGCCCGCTGACCGACACACGGACGCACGCACGCACGCACGGACACGTACCATGAACGAGAAAATTACGCAAGCGCGCCAGGATCAATATCGTCGCCGTCGAGAGAAAACAATGGAATTGCAGTAATAGTCGCCCCCGGGCGACTATTGGGAGTGTTGCCTATCCGTCGCGTCGGCAGGAGAAGCTGCGAGTCGACGCACGCACGTACACGCGCACGGAGGCACCGACGACGGCATTTTAAGTCTTGCGATGACAAAGGGCAAACGCGCCGCGCGTTCCTTTTTAAGTTGGAAGCAACTAAAGAACGAGAAGCAATTCGGAAGCTGAATTATGTAATCGCCCGGCATAGACAAAAAACACAATTTGTATACCACGTATACAATCCGCAACTTACTTACTGCACCATGGGTATTGCAGTGACCCTCGCTCAAGACCTCACCGGCAGGTCTCACTCAGTGGCTGGTAGAGCAGTCAGGCCTTTCGTCTTAGGTCCTTCATTCATAGGCCTGTCTGTCTCGCCTCGCGCTGAGAACTGCCACACACAGGGGAGTGGGGGGTAGGGAATGCCTGGGGGTCGGGGGGCTTCAGATCCTTTTTTTTTCAGAGCAGTCTGGGGTCGTGCAGGGGCAGCGCCACCCCGGTGGGCGACGCGCCAAAGTCAGCGGTGGCGCCGTTGCCGTCGACAGCGGCCGTGGAGAGGGCCTTAGGCGGCGTCGAGGCTGTGGGCGGGAAGAAGAAGGGCTGGTAGAGCAGGGGCTGGCCCTGCACCGTGAGCGGGTAGCTGGAGTCGAGTATCGCCTGCGTCTGGGAGTAGATGCCGTAGGGGCCGACGGCGGGGGGTGCCGTGGCCGCAGCCTGGTAGAGCAAGCCCGCCGGTGGGGGAGAGGCGAGCACCGCTGTGGGAGCCAGACCCCCGCCGACGGTCGACGATTTCGAGTGGGGCGGCACTCTGAAAATTTTCGCAGAATTTCGCGAATTGCCACACAGAGGAAAAAACAGGATGTCGAATTCGGTGTGCATTTGCGTGCGGGCGTGCCAGTGCGTGCCGGTGCGAGCGTGCCGGTGCGTGCGTGCCGGTGCCTGCGTGCCGGTGTGTGCGTGCGTGCGTGCCGGTGAGTGCGTGCCGGTGTGTGCGTGCGCGCGTGCGTGCCGGGCCGGGAGTGCGTGCCGGTGTGTGCGTGCGTGCGTGTCGGTGAGTGCGTGCCGGTGTGTGCGTGCGTGCGTGCGTGCCGGGCCGGTGAGTGCGTGCCGGTGTGTGCGTGCGTGCGTGCGTGCCGGGCCGGTGAGTGCGTGCCGGTGTGTGCGTGCGTGCGTGCGTGCCGGGCCGGTGAGTGCGTGCCGGTGCGTGCGTGCGTGCGTGCCAGTTAGTGCGTGCCGGCGAGTGCGTGCCGGTGTGTGCGTGCGTGCGTGCCGGTGCGTGCCGGTGTGTGCGTGCGTGCCGGTGCGTGCGTGCGGTGCGTGCGTGTGTGAATTTCCACTACAACTTTCGTCTCAAAGCATTCGAAGTTCCCTCCCTGACCTCAAAACAGGAGAGATTTTCTGCAGGGGCGAGGGTGACGCGAGTGCGCTGGGCCCGCAGGCAGTGAGATTGGTGGTGACAGTCCCATTGTAGACGGGCTGTTGCATAGGCGCCGCCATTTGGTATTGTATGGGCGTGCCATTTGCTAGAAGGCTCGCTGCTGACGACGCTTGCAGCTGAAGAGTGGCGCGATTGATTTATCGACTGGAATGATAGAACTCTGGAGTCACACACAAGTCGGCACAGCTACGTAAGGCGCGAAACTAGAGCTGACTAAGACACCCCACCCACATAGGTGTAGCTTGGTCTGAAGCCAGTGGGGGGGGGGGGAGGGTACAGAGGGGGGAGGTGTAGAGCCATCCCGGGTAAAATGTCCCGGATTAGAAATGTTGGAGGGGCAGGGAGTCAAAACGGACAATTCCGCAACAGCATGTAAAAAAAATTGTCAAAAACCAGCCCGTTTTGGTTTCGTTCAAGCCGTCAACAGTCAAAGTTTCTTCTCAGCTTACACAATTCGCCCCGTTGGCGAGCGGCGCTTGCGGCTGCTGCTGTTGCTGCTGCGTCGCTTCGACGCGCCGTCGCTTCCGCTCGCTTTTCGGCGTGTATTTCTTCTTTTTTGGTGGCGCGTTCTCCCACTCCCAGAGCACGCGCTCGTTCTGCAACCGTCGGACTACGACGACTGAGACACGCAACAGGCACGCACGCACGCACGCACGCATATAACTGGATTTTCGGTCTGGGCTATAGAGGGAGGTGAAATTTTTGGATGGGGGGGGTCAAGTCAAGGGAGAAACAAATGTGTGCACAAAAATAGGATCTAATAGGTAGTCAATGCGCACAATAGGCTCTACATAGCGTTATTCAGTTGGGCTTTGGTGGGGGGCGAGGAACACATCCCCCAGCACACTCTTCCAAACAGGGGGGGGGGGGTGTTTTGGGCTGCGGATGGAGAATCCCCCCCCCCCACAACACTCACGTACGATGCACAGTCGCACGCACACAGGGCCACCACCACACCTCACAAAAGGCGGACCGGCCAGAATACCTGCTGTCCGTCAGTGCATACGCGGCAGAAGCAGCTGTTCTTGTGGTGTCGACGGATGAGGCCGGCGTTGACGAGGTGCATGATGGAGAAGCCCTCGTAGCGGATGTTCTTGTACGTGTCGCGCGTCTTGTCGAAGTTCCGGCCGCGCATCTCCATCTCCGTCAGCGACAGACGCTCCCCCGACGGCAACTTGATCGCCTTGCCCTTGCCGCCTGACGACAGCGGCGATGCGTACGTGCACATGCACACATGCACGTACGTCGGTGTCCGTGCGTGCGTGTCCATACTCAAACTGCGCGTGTGCGTGTGTGCATGTGGCTCACACACACACACACACACACACACACACACACACACACACACACACACACACACACACGTGCGTGCGTGCGTGCGTCCTGTCCGTTAGTACGTTGCTATCACATACATTGAAACTGCATGTTTGCGTTGTTGCTGCTGCATGTTTGTGGGTGCTGGGCTGCTACACTGCTCAATAATACTTGAATCAATATCCAGCATTATATTTTTTTGGACATTTTTATTAGAAGTTGTTTCACCACCTGATCCAAACTCGGAGAGCACGAAAATGCCTTGGAGCGATCCGCAGGTCACGGGAAAGTAGCCCTGTTGAGCAATCGCCTTTGCTCTGAATTTTTGTTTTCATTTTTAGGTATTTTTTGTAAAACTCAAGTCTCCGCCCACTTCTCCATCCATTCTGGCGGGGGCTGTTTGCCGCGTGGCGCGCGTATGTAGCCCTCCAGTTTTTCGTATCTTTTCGGGGTTTTTCGCTTCTTGTCCGGCTTGCTCGCTGGCGAGGGCGTGTCGACAAGGGCAGGGGCGACGGGGGCGGGCGTGGATGCGGCGACGCAGAAGGGTCCGAGGGCGGCGGCTGCAACGGCCGAGGGCCCGCCGGCCGGGACAAAGGCCCGATCGAAGACCAGCGACTGCGGCACGTAGGGCAAGGAGGAGGAGGAGGAAGACGGAGGACAAAGGCCGCCATCCGCGCAACTATCCATGCCGCGGCGACAGAGATTTTCTAAACATTTTTTTTTTAATTTCGTGAATTTGATCGAAGGCCAGGAGTGACAACGACGCGGCAAGAGGAAGAAGAGAAGAAAATTCGAAAATTGATAGCGTTTACGCAAGAAAGTTTCCATTGTTTCCAAATCGCGAGAAAAGTAGGCTATCTAAAGTACTGTAAAAATCTGCAAATTAATTTCGCAGGCTCGAGGCGAAAGGATCACCAACTCCCCTCATAATTCACAACCATTCCTAAAATAATAAATCACAGAAGCCGCCCAACTTTCCTAAACGCACGCGCCGCACAGAAAAACAATGTACGCGAGCGTACGCTCTCAAACTGTGCGCGTCAGAGTCTCTGAGAGGTTGTCGACAGGCTCGGCAGACGCGACTCGTCAAGCGCTCGTCGACAGGAAGTCATCGATCGAAACTAGCCGGCGCCGGACAGCCGACAGCGCTGTCAACGGCCCAGCGCGAGCGTCCATCCAAGCACTTGAGAGAGTACGGTATGTGCCTAATGACTCAGTTTTCAAATGCAGAAGGAAAAGTGCGCGTTTCTCGGAAAATAACGAAAAAATGGTAAAAATGATGTTAACATCGAGTTGTCGGTGGAGGATGCACGGCCGCTCGAGACATTTGAAGGAATAATGTTGGCGAAATACAAAGACTGGGAGCAACATTCTAACAATTATTCGAAAAATACGGTAACAATAAAACTTGCAGAATTGGCAGATTCGCACCAAAATAAAACCGCGACTACGGCGTCGACTATTCAAATACAGTGCCATACAGTAGTCGATCAAAGTAAAAATCCACAGGAATTCTACATTTGAAGCTATTCTTTTATAAAAAGTACTTGTGGATGCCAAGGCGATCTTGTCGTAGGTTCACGTGAGCCGGAGTTCGGAAGGGTTTAACTTACGCCATCTCGAGTCGCTGTTTGCAACACATCGAATTGGAGCAACGCAACATAACTCTTATCGTTCGATCGAATGTTCGTCCACCCATTAGCGCATACCATCCACTCATTCCGTTTTCTTCGCTTGGTTCGTGGCATGGGCAGCTGAGTTGTGCAGATTATTTATGCATGACTCCGCTTACTCTAGCGGTGAGACACGTACTGTCTGGTTCCCGACCAAAAATCTTGGGGAAGAAAGTTGAGGTCACGGGCTTAAGGTGTTGCTGCTCCAGATGCTGGCGTGGCTACACAAGTGAGTCAGAGACGATTCAATCTTCACAGGCGTCACTTTCTTCAGCTGCAGTCACATGCGGCGCTCAACATGACGCGAGTCACAGAGGGAGTAGATTTTTTAAGTGGGGAGTGAATTTCATAAAAAATGAGATCCCCAGTGGGGAGTAAATTTCATAAAATATTTGCTCCGTTGGAATGTATTTTTTAAAATATCGCTTCCCTGGGGAGTCGATTTCATGGGAGTAAATTTTTTAGCACACCGGGTCAACACCAAGAGATGTTTCCAATTTCGAAAGAAAAAATTAACGCCATCTCTTTTTTTTTACAATACGTTTTATTAATTTTTTTTTTGCTGTTTACTATTTTTTGTGCGCTTTTCCTCGTTTCTTATACCATAATTCCTTTCGAAATGTACGTAGACAGGTTGCAACCAGCGCTCGCCCCAGAAACTCTACGGTTGCCACCACGCACGCGTTCAACGACGTGCAGCGTTCTCGTTTCGTTTCCCACGCTTATGGTGCTGAGTGAAGACCGAGTCGTTAACACCAATGATTCGACGACACGTGACGCAAGACAACACCCAACGCATGAACACAGGTCGGCCAGAAAACAAAAGGAAGGCGCACTCCTCACACATTCACGTCCTCCAGTCGGGCCGGGCTACAGCATCGGCAGTCGCCTCAACGCACCAAGATATTGCTGCGACCGCAGTCGCAGCAATCATTTGAATTTGAATCATGGAATCATTCACTACACGAGTACAGGTACAGTCTACGACAGAGGACGATATTGAAATTTGACTAGACTAGAACTCAGCAGCAGCCGACCTCCAACAATTCAAGCGCGGTAGTACATACATAGGCATCATCTCCCAGTTGCACCGCCGACCCCAACCACGCGATGAAACTTTCAGTTCTACCTTACATAGCCTTCGCCTCCCATAAGAGTCTCCTACACCGCCCATACACATTACACAGCATAGTCAGACAATGCGGAGAGGCCGATTTTCAATTTCTAATGTTGTCACGAATTGAACACATCCGTACACCCCTCTTCACCCGGAAGCTGGTACGACCTCCGACTTGTAGCGGGGTGCGTGCTTCCTGCAGTCGCGTATGCCTCGGTCGATCAGTAAAGGGTAACTAACACCCCGTCTGTTGTGAGCACAAAGTCGAAGAGCAGCGGCGCGTCGTGCTTGCGGGTGCCGCCGACCAACAGCATCCGCCCGCCTTTCTGCGCCGCCCGCGAGGCATCGATCCGCGTCTCGCGAGCTGGCGAGACCACCGAAGATGAGGATGGCTTAAAATCGACTTGCTTTATTAGTAACCAGTGTCCCTCCCTACATAAAAAGGCATTGTGAATTGCACAATGGGCGCCTGATGCGTAAAGTACCGTATTGGCTAACAAATGTACCTACGGACTACTATATCCAGTCGATTCCATCTACTACAGTACATTACGCAACTAACAGAAAACACCGACTACAAAACGTATTCGTGGTAAATACAGGCTAGGTATGTACCGTATGAAGGCTATGGCTAGACACCTTCCCACTTACTTTTTCTTGCATCTTTCATCGGTGGCCTGAGCGGGTTCCACGCGGTGACGCCGCCCGCTGGCTTCTCACATGGTACAAGCGAAACAGAGCAAGCAATGGCACTGGGGCGGCGTCGGTGCTATGCGCCGCGCGCCCAATAGCCGAGCTGCAAAGTAATTGGCAATCGATAAGCTGCCGCTGCGCAAACATGCAGCCGCATTCAAACGGCCGATTTTTGCGGCGCTCTGCTGATAAGACACGGTGCAGAGCCATGGAAAATGCCCACCCAATGCCACGTGTCTCTGCTGCATACTCCAACAATGACAACTCAAGGAAAGTGCAGGCAAAGTGCATGCTGCCATACATACCGTAAATCCTCCAATAGACCCCCCTCCAATAAATAGTCCCCCCCCTGGGGTAAGGGGTATGTTATGCCATGTGCCTGTTATGGGCACAAATAAAGTGGTGGGTACATAGAACGTGTATACACACTACAGTAGTATATACATACCGCATCCTCAGCACTACGGTGGCAGGCGTCAGCAGGCAGCTATATAGTAAGCCAAAAGGGCCTACCGTAGTGCTGAGGAGGCGGTATGTATATACTACTCACTACTACTAACCAATAATAGTACGTTTCAGCAATTAGTAACGGTAAATCAAACATTAAATGGGAAAAGTAAACAAAATCACAAAAAAACGGTAATTTTGACAACGAAATCAGCATTGCTACTCCAAATTTTTAGGTTGAAAGTATATAGAGCCCCCTCCAATAGCGCTCCGGGTAAGGAGAGGTTGAAACAATAGCGCCCCGGGGGCACTATTAGAGGATTTACTATGACTCACGTCACTCACGAGACCCTTCGATTCCCAGTCAGGGAGATTCACTTTTTGCTTGTTGCGCTGGCCGCCTTGTTTGCTGGCTCGCAACCTTGAAGCTTATTGGACTTTCTTAATGTTTTTAAAAATTAAATTTATATGCCACGACGATTTCTGGTTCCGCTACTGATACAATTCGGTTCACACACTTAGGTATTTTATTTTTTATGTAATTCAAGTTATGTCTTTTTGAACGCAGGTTATTCGAATATCGGTTTGGTCTACTGTTTGAAACTGTACCGTAACACGTCGCCTGTCCCACTTCCGGCTTCGGTCGCGACAAAGGAAAGGGGGTCCGTCTCTGCACGCAGACTCCCACCGGCCCCCTTCCGCTAGCATGGTGAGTTCCACAGTCCTTTTCCTTTTCAATTGGGCCCAATTACTCAAATGTTATTCCCCCTGCGCAAGTTGTTGACACGTTCTGCAGGGTACCTGACGCAAATGAGAGTCGACTGTCTCAAGCGAAGACAATGGGACCTGCTGCCCTGGAGAGCCGACGATCGAACGAATGCTTGACGAGACCTTCGGGGAGATGGGACAGAATTGCGACTTTTTTCGAAACTCGACACAACTCACTGTACTGAATTCGTAGGGCAGCGAAAGTCTAAACGTGTAACAACATCTCGACACGGAAGCGGACGAAGAATATACTAGCAGCAGCAACCACTTGACTGAACCAAATTACGGTATGCATTGTGCAAAAATTATCTTTGAGTTCTCCAGCAGATTTTTTGAAGATGCCGATTTTCGCATTTTCCGCTCGCCTAGGCAATTGCAGAGTGCACCCCGACTTGTTCGCAGCAGAGCAGCGATGCCGCGACCGCCGCTGCACCACCGTCTGTTCGCGGCTGGGAGTTTCTTGGCGACGTCGACGGTGGGCGTGGTCGGCTACGCGGTGACGCTGTCGACGCTCTGGCGCTTCCGACTGCAATTCCACCAGGACAACAACTTCTACGTGCTCGTCTGGAATCTGGGGGCGTAGACTGCCGCTTTCACTAATCGGAAATCACAGGGAACAGTACATATAATGCGCTCGGTGAATGACTGGCCTCTGCGCTTGCCCAGACGTATGAGGATCTTCGGCAGAAGCAAGCCATGCCATGTCATGCAATCACAGACTAGAATGCATGGACACACGCACATCAACACGTGTCCACTAAATGGTCAGTCTATGGCTCCCTGGCGTTGGGTGACGCATTCATGCTGCTCGCCCAGTATGTCGTCGCTGTACCCCTGTCACTCTCAGGTACTACATACCTACCTGTGGAGTCGTCGATGCGTGCGTGCGTGCGTGCGTGCTGCGCGCGTGCGTGCACGCGTGTGTGCGTGCTGCACGCGTTTGTGCGCGCGCGTGCATGCATGCGTGCGTGCGTGCGTGCATTGCTCTCCTTACTCCTGCAGGCCTGCCTCTCTACGGCGACGGTTACCTGCTGACAGCGCTGGCGCACATCGACCACGTGGGCTTTCGACTGTGCCTGTACACGAGCTTCGCGATCGGCGTCAACCGTCTGCTCTGCTTCGTCGCTCCCGATATCCACTCGCGACTCTTTGACGGATCGCGGGTCTACGGATGGTGCGCGGCCGTCTGCGCGGGGGAGCTGATCGCGCTGCTGCTCAACTGGCGCGCCGGATGGCGTCACTCCTTCCACCACCAAGGATTCTTCTTCTACTCCAGGCGTCCCGATGTCATACGTCTTCTTTTAGACGATTTTGCGGAATCACAATACTCCGTCTTTAGCCGAACGTCACGGACGCCTTCAACGAGATGTTCGGCATTCGCAAGCTCGACGGCCTGGTCATCAGCATCGGCGTGTGGATGCCAATCGTCAACTTCTGCTTCTACGTGACCACCTACGTCTACATTCGGCTCTTCTTGCAGACTACGGCCTGTTGTGCAAAGAAGCAGGTCGCCAGTACCGTATGCTCTGAAATAGTGTTCTATGGTGCCGGAGAATTCAACAGGAGAGACGTCTGAGGAGAAAAGAGCACAAAGGCGAAAGTACATCTGGCTTTCAGACGCCGCGAGGAAACACGGGCACTCCTGCGCGCCAGACGGCGGCCCAGAAGCAGAAAGAGGACAAGTTCAAGCTGGAGAAAGCGTTGCTGCTTCAGGTTCATTTTTTTTTTGTGGCAAATGCAAGCTCAAATCCACAACCGACCAATTCACAATCCACAAGGGAGGAAAGCCGAGCTGATAACCGACCGTGTCTTCTCTAGGGCCTCATGATCAACATCTTTACCCTGCTGGAGATCTACGCGTTCAAGTACGCAAAGCAACTGCACGCGTTTGGCTGCGAGGTGCTGGGCAGCTGTCTGTCGGGCGGCCTGCTGATGGGCAATCTCGTGATTCTCAACAGCGCCATCAACCCTCTAATCTACTTCACCTTCAATGCCGCCTTTCGGCGCAGAGTGCTCGAAAGCTTTGGCTGCGCCAAATGAGCGCCCGGGCAAGCTAAGCCAGCGACCGTTGACATTAGGCGTAGGCGTAGACATAATAGATTTCTAGAAGTAGAAACTTCTCATTTAAGCTGCGTCATTCTTTTAGCCGTTTACATCATTTTATTTCACAGCCGTTCGAAACCCTTCCCAGCTCCAATACAACTGAATCTCTCTGACTTCCGCATAAGAAGGGCAATATTTTCGCCAAAAAAGTACAAGAACTTTTGCTGGCTATGCTGAGTACACGTTGCCACAGTAGAATAGGTAATGCTGTTTTGTTTGACCTCTAAGTGGTTCTCGTCCGAGTCGTGAGTGTGTGACGTGCGTGACACTTGGCAAGTTGTGCGAGTATGTGCTTTGACGACAGCAATCATTGTGATCTGTTCGTTCGTTTCACTGCCCCTCTGTAATGCCGCGTCTCTCATTCGAAAAAAATGGCACTGGTCACCATCAACTAGCCTGTTTCGGCATTAGCCCGTGATACGACTACGACCGCGAGTCAACAAAGTGAATAAGCAAACGTGGGAAGTGAAAAGTGTAAACTTCCGAAGTGTTTGGAACCGCTCCTCTGTCGGTCGCTCAGTCTATCCGTTCGCGTTCGCGCGTGCGTGCGTGGGACGTGGGAGAAATATGCTGACGGGCGGTGAGAAGAGGAATTTTCTGCTCCTGGGCGCCATATTTGCCGGTGGCGTGGGAATCCTGCTTTTGGTCTATGTCAACTTTCCGCAGCTAAAAGAGTTAGTGCATTGCATCCGTTCGTTCTGTAGGCCCGTGCCTGCGTGCGTGCGTGCGTGCGTGCGTGCGTGCGTGCGTGCGTGTGCGTGTGTGCGTGCGTGCGAGTGTACATGAGTTTGTGCTTGCGTGCGTGCGTGCGTGCGTGCGTGCGTGCGTGCGTGCGTGCGTGCGTGCGTGCGTGCGTGCGTGCGTGCGTGCGTGCGTGCGTGCGTGCGTGCGTGCACTACTGTAAAGCCACCTCTAATCCAACTATCCGCTTGCAGTGAAAATGATTGTTCTAGACACGAAAGGCAGCACTTCAAGTTGCCAAAGAGCCTAACTGAGGCAAAAAACTTAGGCAAAGTTCTCTCAGAGTACACCGATGACCACTATTATACAGTGCTGCTAGGAGTTACAGTCACCTACGTGTTGTGAGTGTATTTTTCGTTTTCTTGAATGATTCGGATTGGATTTTTAGAATTAATTTTGTTTAAATGATTGTGTGAAACTTGTGATGGTATTGAAGAAGGTAAGATTTGCCTGGTCTGGATTGGCGGTTCACCTCGATTTAAATGTGTAGATTTTAAAATTTAAATTAATTAAGGTATGGTAATTATGCTGTACTTTATGAATATTGTTTCTTTTTTATTCTAGTTTGCAATCGTTTGCAATTCCCGGCTCAATATTTCTCACGGTGCTTTGCGGCTATCTCTTTACATTCCCTTTAGCGCTATTTTGCGTCTGTTTGGTGAGTGTATTTTTTTAATCCGTTAATTATTGCTTGCGCAATTTTTTTTTTTCAGTTTTGACATTGCTTCTGAAAATTGTACATGATATGGGCACCACTTTTTCCAGTTTTTTATTTTAATTTTCGATTTTAGTGCTCAGCCGTTGGCGCCACAATTTGCTATTTGCTGTCGTATTTAGTGGGCAGGAATTTGGTTTTGAAATACTTTAACGAGAGAGTGCAGAAATGGGCAGACCAGGTCTGTCTTTGCTACAGACGTGTTGTTCTTTTTATTGTATCTAGAAATAAATGTAAAACTAGCAAATGCAACGATTCTGTTAAAAATAGTAAAAATCGCTGTGAATGTTTGTGAAACAAATTGTCGGCTCAGTGTCTAAATGAATACTTGTTCAGCTGTCTCACCACCGACAAGAACTACTGTATTACTTGATTTTCTTGCGAATAACTCCTTTCCTGCCGAATTGGTTCATCAATGTGGCCAGTCCAATTATCGACGTGCCTCTAATGCCTTTCTTTATTGGCACCTTTATCGGTGAGTCTTTGCGTGCGTGCGTGCGTGCGTGCGTGCGTGCGTGTACGGCTGTACGTCTGTGTATACGTCTAAATTTCAGTGGCCATCGCGTGCGTGCATCGCTACAACAACAAATGTATTTTCGTACAAATTTGCATACCGTAATAATACTTCAGGCGTCGCTCCCCCCTGCGTGCTGTACATACAGGCCGGTCAAACTCTGGAGCAACTGACCAATGCTGACGACGCCAGTGTCTTTTCCTACAAGTCCATAGCCCTGCTGGCTTTGGTGGCGGCTCTGTCACTACTGCCTGTGCTCTTCAAAAAGAGCCTAAGGCAAAAGCTCGAGTGACCACAGGCGCGCTCGAACTAGGCACCGATTTCTTAGGTCTTGCAAGTCTGCGCACTGAGAACGCACACCATGCTCACAGGGATAAATTGCCAGACATGGAGAATTGCTTTTGCGAGAACATTGAGTTAATGTTTAGCTAATCGCTAGCAAAATTAAGTCGAATTTTTGGGTGGCTGCTCAAACGGTCGAATGATTTGCTCGTTTTTTTTGTAAAATGATTCAATGCTGCCTCAAAAGGCAGTATTTACCGGTTGCTACTGTTGCGTCAACGTCAACGATTTATTCCACAATGACCCTACATGAAATTGCTATATTCCGCAATTGACATGTTTATCAGCTGTTTGCGCGTCGGTTCGTAAATCAGGCTGTCGTCAGTGCATTCGCCTTGTTGTGTCTCGTGTTGCAGTAGTACAACTGTCAATGGACGGTTGTGTAATTAATGGCGCACGCACGCACGTACGTGGGGCGTACGGCCGGACTGGTTGCGCAAGCGCCACGCGATGCTATACGCGCCGCGCGCCGACAGCTGTTGTGTAGTAGTATCGGCCACCACCACCAGTGACCGCGAATGCTTTGGAAGGAATAAACCCTCTTCGCCAACCAAGGTCGCTCGCTGTGTGTGTCAGTGCGTGCGTGTACGGGTGTGCGTCAGACGCGCACGCACACTTATCTTGGCCGGTTGTGGGGCTGCTGCGAGGGCCTAATGTGTCGTTGCCTCAATAACTGACAGCCTAAGGTAAGCACCTGCAATGCGAAGTTGAACCTAAACCTCGCCTGTTAGCCTGATATTTTGTGCATACGAATCAGTGAAATTGCAAGAGTCAGTAAAACTAGTTAGCTACATTGTACAACACAAAAAGAACACACAAGTTCAGAAAGAAAAAAAAAATAGCGCCAACGACAAAATGGGCAGAGACAAGACGACGGAGGCGTTGTTCGAAGCGTGCAGGAAAGGGGACCTACAAAAAGTGCAGGAATTGCTCAGATCCAAACAAAGACCGCGCACCCCATTGAGGTTGTTTTTTTTCTCTAATTTTGTAGTGTACGCACGTATTTTTACGGTATGTTGTGCTGTATGAACGGGATAGGGTGGGCGGGTAATTCGAGGCTAATGAACGGTGTATGCATTTTTGTACTGCACAGCAGTGGCGTAGCCAAGGGTGGGGGGGGGTATACCCCTGCCCTAGATGTTGTGAAGCCCAAAAAATGCATCAGGGTCCACCCTGTTGCAAAAATGCTCGGGCGAAAGAAGAGAGAGAAAAAGCCTTTTAGCTCGCGTGTAAGGTTAAAAATGCTCGAAAGTAGCTCAAAATAGGTTAAAATTGCTCGAAATTGGCCCAAAATATGTTAAAATTTCTCTAAAGTAGTCCAAAATAGGTTCGAATGCTCGAAAGTAGCCCAAAATGTCAAAAATTTGCCTGCGGCGCAACAGGGGGACGCTGTTAAAAAGTTGGAAATTCGCGTCATTCTGTCTGTCCAAACCATGCAATAATTTGGCCTATTTTGCGTATTGGCAGCAGAACGACTATTCGATAACCATCGACATAGGTATACATGTCCGATTTGAAACATGTTTTGATGAAACACCTGCGTGAAAGTTTTGGCATTGTTAGTCTTGGTTGACTGTTTCCGATGTTTTGTTGGTTCAGCTTTTTCAAGTCATCCTCTCACTCTCTGGAAAGCGGCAGCGGTCGGCGGCCGTCCAGTTCCACCCAGAGTTCGCCCAAGTCGAGCAATTCTGCGAATTTTCACAATTTAAATTGGAATTTGACCAAATTTCGCGACCCCTCCAGAAATGGGTTTACGCTCCTGCACGCGGCATTGGTGTCGGCCAGGGGCGTAGGCAGACGGACGAGTCTTCGCCACGCACGCACGCACGCACGCACGCACGCACGCACGCACGCACGCACGCACGCAAGCACGCACGCAAGCACGCACGCACGCACGCACGCACGCACGCACGCACCCACGCACGCACGCACGCAAGCACGCACGCAAGCACGCACGCACGCACGCACGCACCAGCACGCACCAGCGCACACCAGCACGCACCAGCACGCACGCACGCTCGCGCGCACGCACGCACGCACGCACGCACGCACGCACGCACGCACGCACGCACGCACGCACGCACGCGACGCACGAACGCGCACGCACGAAGAAGCGGACACACTGACTGGCGTAGCAGTTGTGTTGTGAATGCTGCCTACGCTCCCAGAAGCTCGAACCAATCTCACAACGAGCTGACGAGTTGGCTCATCGACGAAGACCCCGCTCTGAACGGTCTGGTCGACAAGAGGGGCTGCGTGCCCCTACACTTGGCCGCCTGGAACGGAAATTTGGAGGCGGTTACCACGTTGTTGAATTGGAGCGCCCAGCAGAGAAAGATTCCATTGACGAACGTGCAGAACAACAGCGGAGAGACACCGCTGCATTTGGCCGCGCAAAGTGGCCACTTCAAAGTGGCCCAGACCTTGGTGAAGCAGGTGAGTGATTTTTGGTGTTTATTTATTTATTTGGCTTATTTGGCTATTAAGATTTATTTGGCTCTGAGAAAAATTGTTGATTTGGAGTTGAAAGCGGTTCTATCATCTTGTTACGTTACGTATGTAAGTTACGACTTTTGTTGCTTTTGGATGACTCAGTCAAATTGTTGCTGGATTAACTCGATTCCTTCTTAGTTTCCTTAGTGTGGATAATTTGTATGCTTTTGTAACTAGGTGATAACGTCAGCTGTGTGGGTATGGTGTGGTAGCCGTACCCCCCATCCCTGTAACCGGGTCGGGCCGTGTGGGGGGGGGGGGGGGCGGGGGGTTAAATGGACAAATTCTCGAGGGGGGGGGGGTGTCTGGAGCAAAACTGGGGGTAGCTGGCCACTTTTTTGACTTATGCTTGTATTTTTTGGTCAAAACGGGGTATAAATAGTTTTTAAATAGTGTTATTTACCTGTTTTATGGTCATATAACACTAAAACGCTTTGGGAGAATTTGGGGGGGGGGGTGTTGTTTTGGTGTTAATAAGTAGTGCCCCCCCACCAGATACATGTTTGGTACCCCCCCCCCCAATCTAAATGGTACGGTTCCTAAAGTTCTGACAATGTAAGTTCCGCCGATGCCGCCGATTGTTTCAGAGTATCCAACCAACGTATATATGGCTTGTCAGAAACATTTCTTGTCACTTCGTCAATAACTTTGCGATAATTTTTTTTTTAATTCTGACAATTTCAGTGCCAGGACGTCGACCCCTGCTTGACGAACGTGCGCGCGGAGACGCCGCTCGATCTCGCTGCGAGGTTTTTTTCTAATATTTTTTTGCTACGTAACTGATGTTTTTTTTTGTTGAATTCTAAGTGTTTATCTTGTTAACATTAAGGTTAACTTTTGTTGATCGAACAACTGGGTGCATTTTGAATGATTAACGAACGATTCTTGAATGCGAATTTGTGAGCACTACACTTTATGCAAAAAAAACAAAAACAATGCTGCAACTAAATTTATGCCTAGCTAATATTCTTTTAGGTTCGGTCGCGCTTCCATCGTGGAATTACTGCTGACAGAGTATCCACAGCTGATATTTTCGGCCGCCGAGCGCGCTGGCCCGAGAGAAGAAGATGAATCAGCCTCGCAAAACCAACCCGTGTACCCACTGCACGCGGCTTGCAAAAATGGACATTTGGATACCGTAAAGGTATGAATGCTGGTCTTACTAAATTAGGTAGGTCTTACAAATAGGTCCTGCAACTTAGGTCCTACTGAACCATGGATTCGACATCAATTTCGTGGCCGAACAAGGCTCAGCGTTGCACGTGGCCGCCTTATTCGGACGGATTGCAGTGGTGGAATACTTGCTCGCTAAAGGTACGCGTGCGCATGTTACACACGTGACACATGCATGCATGTGCCGCTGCGGCTAAATTGAAATTGTGAATTGTGACTGAAACGAATTAGCCAGACTTCTTTCCTCGTTTGGATGTTTCAAATGCGAGTTAAAGCGCATATTCAATCTCTATTTTTGTATTGCAGCCACTTACTTACTTGTCGGTTTGTGTTTCCTGCTTTAGTTGTGGTACAGTTTACGTAGGCATAAATAAAATGCAAAAGACGCGCAACAAAAAAAAAACGAAAAAAAAACCGCTCGGACAGGAATCGAACCGGCGCTGCGCGACTGGCAGGGCCAGACGGCAGCTGAGGCGTTGGAGGAGCACGAAACGGAGAAAAAGGCCACCGACCTGACGCAGCTTATGCAGCGCAGCGAAAACTGGAAAGAGTGCAAGAGAATTATCGATGGTATTTTTAAGAATTTTTTCAATTTGTTGGAAAGAGGAGTTCTTGGACGTTTCCAGCTTCCAAAGCACTCGTCCCTCTAATCCCCCCCCCTCGCCCTCCTGCCACAGTCACCCCAGGGTGTACGACCCTCCCTTGGGCGAAAATATTGAGGTTGACTCTATTTTTTAATAAACGTTTTCTCAATTCTTAGAGTGGGTGGACACACCGAATTGGCGCCATCAAGCGAATTCTCCCACTAGCAGCGCAAGGAGTCCTCTACCATCGGTGCAGGCTGCCCAACAGAACTATATGAACACAGAAGAGCTTGATCAGGACAGAAATGGCACGAAACCAAAAAGCACATTTTATGAGAACAAATCAGCGGACAGGTCAGAGTCGCCAATCTGGCAAAAGTTGCCCAGTTTGGAAAGGAACAGTCAGGCCAAGAGTGACCAGGCTAAGAGGAGCAAGACAAGCAAAGAAATGCAGAAAAAGGAGACAGTCTTGGAGAAACATGTGAGTGATTAAACAATCATTGGAATGCAATCAATGGCTGTTCAATTGGTTGGTTGACTAAGTTCAGTATAGTGTGTGGGTGCAAAATTCAGAGGTGCAGGTGGATCCATTAAAGTGCCTGTGGCACCATAACTGAAACAACTGATAGACGCTCCAAATCATCAGATCTTATGCTCATCGGATTTCCCTGCTAGGCTGCTACACCAGCTGCTCATATATCGTAGACCGCCTAATTTGCTTCTCCTCAGTCCCCACTTCCTAAATTTGGCACTGTCTGGAGGCTATTTTTTCTGTGTTTGGGTGTATGTGCGTGTGCGTGCGTGTATTATGGGACATTTCAGACCACGACCACAGTGATTGACATCCTCCCGCCCTCTCTAGAAGTCCCCCTTGGAGGGAGGCCATTCTCTGTGGTAGGGGCAGGGCCTAGTTTAGGCCACGCCCCCAGTCCTGAACAATCAGCCAATCAACAGCCGTCTCCAGTGAAACGCAGTCAATCAGCGCGCGCCGAGGATGTGGACTATGACAATTTGAGAACAGCAGAAGCTTCTGCCAAATTTGAAGATTTGAATTTGAAATTGGCTGATGAGGAGAGACAAGGACAAACTTATGAGAACATAGTGAAGTACACTGGATATGACAATGCAAAGGAGGGCTTCTGCACATGTCCCACTATGCAAAGCATCGACAATAAAAAAGAAGGTTGGTTGTGTGTGGAACTGATGCTCTATTGGCTTTTGCAATTGGAATCTGGAATGGCTTATGTGGTAATAGTGGAAATATGTGCTTTTTTACCATTTCTCATTGCTTAGCAACTCAGCAAAAACATTGTTAGGTAGTTTTGTGTCTTTTACTTAGTGCGCTGAGTGTATGAGTCACACCTTGCTTGCTGCTGTATATACACCTTGCTTAGCTGGCCTTTGTACTGTTGGGTTGGTTCATACGTGGTGTTCAAGGTTTAACAAGTAAGCTGGTTGGTTGATTGGAGCCAATGTTGTCGTTTGCCCATTGGCTGGTTCGTTGCTTGTTGTGAAACACATTGGGGGTGGTTCCATTTAAGGCACGCCTACTTCTGGTGTTGTCACAGCCACCACTGTAACCATGGAAAGTCCAACTTTTCTGAGACAAGAGGAGCTGTCATCACCGAGCCTGACAACCACTGATGACTACGCATCCACTTCGATGTCATCAACATCACCAGTTCGATTTCGACAGCCTCGGGAAAGGAGCACTGCTGATGTCACTCTCACAGGCGAGGAGGCTATCAATTCAGGTGAAGGTGCTGCTGGAAGATGAGATGGAAGTGATGCTTGCAATCGGTGTTTGTCTTTGTCTTCTTCTGTGGGAATACCGCTTTGCATTTGTCCAGTTTTTGTTTTGTGCAGCAGCATATTTTGCTAGCTGTCATTTGTTCGTTTTGTCCATGCACCTGCAGTATTATAGGAACATGTTTGGTTGCAGTTCATTTCTGTGTAGCTGATTTTTGTTCGGTGTATTGTTCTTGCTCTTTGTGGCGAGTTTCTGTTTCGTCTGCAGCTTCACATTTGGTTTTGCTTGTTTCGTGGTTTAGAAATCAGGGTGTACGCGTCAGCGTACAACCCTAATATGTGACAACTTCTTCAATGCGGCTTTTTGAATTTTCAGTCGCTTATAACTCTTGATTGCCTGAACGGATTGTGGCGAATGATAGCCCAAAAGAACCGCCTTCTAGACCGGAATCGAATAAGCCGTCCCGCGTTTCGGTGCTCGAGCGCATTAACACGAAACTTCCGAAAATGTTCTGAAAAAGTGGTGTTTTTTTTCCTGTTCTGCACACACTTTTTGGGGCGCCGCTCTGGAACGCCTCAGTCGATTGGGACAAAACTTGGCGTGAGCACGCGGTATATGATGGCAACTTTGTGCCTCCAAGGGAAATTTCTTTAGGTGCTACGGATCTCGATTTATGGCCGATTTTGTTCATATTTCTTGGACATAGCCGTTTTTTGGGCCAAAATCTGACAAGAGTAAAACTCGAAAAAAAGCCGAGTAAACCCCCAAATGTTTTTTGAGTTTCGTGAACTATTTCTGAAGGTGAGTCCACGGCGCTTGCATGACCTTTGAAATTCTCACCACACTTTGAGATATTGCCAACTCAAATTTCGGTAATTTTGAGGAAATTTTGTTAGCTATAGGCGCTTCAACCGTTCGTCGCAGGGCTGTGCTGTAATGATGAAAGTTACTCGTCTGGACCTGGAATAGGTCACTTTCGACAATGGGAGCGCTCCGATTTCCATGTTTGGCAGCTCGACCCTCTTAGCAGACCCCCATTTTGGACAAAATTTACAACTTTGATCGCGCATTATTTTTGATTTCCTGGACGAATTCTGGCGCGTGGTGGCTCAAAGGAAGCGCATTCAAAGGCGGAATCGATTAAGTCATAACACGTTTTCATACGCTTGTGCATTACCGAGATGTACTTGGAAATGTTATAAAAAGTGGGTCCTGCCTAGCTTTTGGTTCGTCGCCCACTTGCGCCTGCATCAATTGAAATGAAACTTTGCAGGCATCTACGGTCTACATCAAAAAATGAAATCCAAAGAGGGCTTCTTGCTACATGCTGTAGATCGTGAGGTATGGTTTACTTTGCAAGTTCTTCTTTCTACCTTGTTCCCGAAATCAAGAGGTCGCTGGTTCGACTCCCAGTAGGGCCTATGCGTTTGCACGTGTCCTATTTAGAGACCCATCAATGGTACTTTGCTGCAACCACTCTTATTGTCTCTTCTCCAGGCTTTCCGACATTTTGGTAATTTTTTTTCAGCCAGGGAACACATTTTTGGACCGATACTCACTACAGTGCATGACTCACAACAATGCAACACCCGCACGCACGCACGTACGCACGCACGCACGCATGCACGCACGCACGCACGCACCACACACGCATGCACGCACGCACAATGTGTACAGTGGTACACACTTTTCATAAGCTTTATCGTGCACCACTCAGCATGGGTCCGTGCTGGTCTGCTGCTGTGGGGTTGTATGTGTGTGCGTGCGTGAGGTTTCGATTAATCTTTCTTTTACGAAAAAACACTGTATTAAGGAAAATTTTGCAGGTGGCTGCAAAAAAGGAGAATATGTGGCGCTCCTTTAGGTCCAGTTTGAAAAAACGCGGTATTAAAGTAGTCACTTCATCAGATGATCAACTTCAGTATGGACAAACCGTGTATAATCGAACCAAACGCAGCAACACGTCACATATTCGGCGTTTGTTGTGCGAGCCATCGCACACAGCCACAACACCACCACCATCAATCCACCCTCACAAACTCTTTCATCTCTCTGACGATGCACTGTCATTCATAGGCATTGGGTGGATGGACAGGGCACACAGCCAAAGATTCTGCATTGACAATTTCGCTGCCCTGCCTGTCCTGAATTTTTAATATGTGGCTTGCCCTTACAGTAAAAGTGATATGTGCCATCATTTCACAATCTTGAGTACCAAGTACATACCCTACATTCAATCTTCGATTCTCGTTCATCTTTATTCCACTTCTGTTAGCCTGTACCTATGGACAGGACTGTCATCTGTGGACGTCCAGGCAAGGACAAGACCCGCTCTCGTCTCTGAGTCCAAGGAATGAAAGGCAAGGAATGCTCATCAGGGGTGGTCCTCATGCAGCCTGGACTGCCTTTCCAGTGATCCAAGCGAGCGAGTGAAGCGAGCACAACAAACGCCGAATATGTGACGTGTTGCTGCGTTTGGTTCGATTATACACGGTTTGTCCATACTGAAGTTGATCATCTGATGAAGTGACTACTTTAATACCGCGTTTTTTCAAACTGGACCTAAAGGAGCGCCACATATTCTCCTTTTTTGCAGCCACCTGCAAAATTTTCCTTAATAGACACTCACTTACCATTATGTTCACTGCCTCTGCCATGCTCTGTGGCTGTTGTATCGGAACATGCGCTTTTCACATGCGTCCATTGTCATGGAGTTGCCGCAAAAGTCACCTCACCAACAGTGTGTGTGTGGTGATATGCATAGTAACCGTATGTTTATCTTTTTTCCAGCAGACTCCCAAGCACAACGAATGACTGAAGAAGAGCTGGAAGCGAAGAGACGCATGGACAGAGCGCCTCTGGCGGTTTTGGAGGATTTGATTGGCTCTTTTACAACGGAAGCGAGCAGTGAAGACAGTCCCACTAGGAGAAATGGCGTGCTCACTCCCACACTGCAGGTCTGTGCGTGCGTGCGTGCAGCGTGCGTATCTTTGCGCAACCCTGGAATTGATCGTATTGTATGCGATTAATGGGAATGCGTTGTTGTATTTGTATCAATAAACTCATTTAATCTTTAGGACTGTCCTCCGTCGCTGCAGAAACGCTTGACCACGCCCCCGAAGTGCATACAGTCGTCGTCGAATCGTGCGCTCGCATTGGCCAAAACACCAGAGACCCCACCACCCTCGGCATCCGCCTGTGAAAGCGCCATCTTTCGCGCCGTCTATCCTATTGCGGAGGTGCGTAGTGCACATACCAACTTTGAGCACTCGCGCACGCGCTGAAAATTTAGGAGTTGAAAAGAGCCAGCGTTTCCCATTCACCCAGCCCAGTTTTGACCGTGGAAATTGAGAGCAAATCGGTTGACGTCGATAATAACGCGGAGAAACCAGCGTCTGATGGTGAAATATTTGAAATTTCCGATGAAAAAACTCCTGTCGCGACAGACAAACGCAGCTCGAATTTCGCCGAGATAGTGGAGCGCGGGAAGAAGTCGCAGGAGGTGCAGTGCCGACGCTCTACACTGCAGGAACGATGCTCGTGTGAGTCATTGAGTGCGCGTGTGCGTGCGTGCGTGCGTGCGTGAGTGCGTGCGTGCGTGCGTGCGCAACCTGGTTGGCCCAGCCCCGACAGTCATTACAAGTGTATGTATGTCCGCCTGCAACGTTATCAGTTTTTTGACGACAAAACAGTCTGACTCTCTGGCACCATATGACTGTTAGAAATGTCCGATCTTTATATTTGTAGGCGCCTCTGCAACGTGCAACGACCCTCCGCCGACTCTGGAATTGGGCGAGTTCCTTTTCCGGGACGCCTGCCATCAGCTGGAGTCTATTCAAGCTGTGAGCGATGCGTCTTCTAGCTTATCTGCAGCTTTGGCCCTTTGGGATGGAGTGGGGATACACCAGTCGGAAGGAACTCACTCGCCCCACTAGAGACAAGTGTTTCAACCTCCAGACATATTGCGGCGGTGTGCTTCCTTGTCAGTGCCATATGATTGTGAAACACCAAAATAACGCTACTTTAACCAGCTTTTGACCACACAGTACCACAGCATACCTGCAAGTGGAGGTTTACCCTCCCCCGCTATTTTTCCAACACCCACGCACCCCCTCCCCCCTCCCAAACCCCTACCCCCCGAATTTTCCCAAGGGATTTTCACTCTGTCTAAAACGATAAGTGTTTAATTTAAAAGTAAAGAATGGCCAGCTACCCCCACTTCTTGCTCTGCCCCCCCCCCCCCAGAATTCGGCCATTTAGTCCCCCCCCCCCCACTCTCCCCGACCCGGGTACAGGTATGTACCACAGTGCAATTTGCATGCTATTTTGGTGCAATTTTTTCCTTTTGGGCCCGATCCAGCCCAACCCCATACACAAGAGCCTACAACGCATTCAGCAGTTGCCAAAGTCGCTGAAAAGCCCACCGCTGTCGGCGACGACACCTCAAAAAAGGCGCGTGGCATCCGATGAGGGCACATCAACGGACGACGAAGACGAGAACACTCTTTTGGAAGATTTGAATCCGAATGCGCCGAATTCCCCTCAGAAAGTGGCCGTATTCGTCAAGAATCGCCAGTCTGCAGCTTTGACGCTCAACTTGGGCGCGAAAAACCAGAAAGAATTTGCCGAGAAAAACGGTGGCGACCCCCAGCAAATTCTCCACAATGAAGAGATCGCTCATTGGCTGAGGACCAAAGTGGGCGTGGCCTACTGGAGCCCCCTGGCGGAGAGGATGAGAAGCTTGGGTTTCGACAGACTCAAGCATTTGGTGCGTTGGGACGAAACTTTATTTTGATGTATGTTTGTGCATCTGTGTGTTTAGTCGTGCACGCACGCACGTACGCGCGAGTACAATCATGTATGTATGTTTCTTGTAGTTTTTTTTTCAAATTCACTTACATTTTTTGCAGAAGCACTCCCTGTCAGACGAGTCGGTTCTAATTGAATTTCTCGAAATCGCGGAAAGCTCCGTTCGCTCGCGGATTCTAAAGGCGCTCAACCATCTGGAGAGCTTCGAAGTGTTCGCGCAGGATTTCAATTTTGTCTCCGATTGGCTGGCCGCCTTGGATTTGCACGAACGGCTGGGAGATTTTATGAAGAGCGGCTACAACTCCATGGAGAGGGTCAGACAAATCGATTGGACCGATCAGAAAATGGCGCAGGTTTCGTGCATTTTTGGCTGATATGTTTTAAACAAAAGAGTCAGATGAAGAAAGGGGAGATTTATGGGACGCACTAAGAAGACGGGCGGAGTTTATTTGTCTTATGGTAATGGTTTTGTGATTCGGCTTTTTAAGTGTTATGTAGCGAGGTGTCTTTTTAAGTGGTTAAGTTTTTTAAGTTGACGTGGCTTTTTAAAGTGTTATGTTATGTCTTAGTGTTACAAACTCTTCATGGAGTGGGGGTTGGGGCTGTTTAAGGGAATGGAAATGTTTCAATAGTTGTATAAAGGCCCCTTTGGCTTTCTTCTACATGTTCACTTCCAGTTACAATGTACGTCCTCGCGCGCAAAGTTCCCAGCGCTTGATTGAGAGTGTTCGACAATCGACTGTGGCAGAAAAAGAAAGTTGTGCTTTCAGAAACTGCAGCTCTCCTCGAAGCCGGGCCACCGGCTGCGGCTGGAGGCGAGCTTCCGGCCCAAGCCCCCACCGCGGGGGGTCGGGGCGGGAGGAGAGCCCCTCGACTTCGCGCAGCCCCCTCCTCTCTCGCTGCCCCCTCCCAGCCCCCTCGAGCCATCGTCCCCGTCCAGCGTCCTGACCAGCACCACCACGGCCACGACAGGGGCTGCTTCGTCGTCGGGGGCAGGCGTGAGGGGCCTCCTCCAGATGGATGGGGGCTCGCCAGAGGGGCACCGGGGGGACAGCAGCAGCAGCAGGACCTGGGTGCACGACTCGGCGACGCTCGTGCATCACAGCGTCGCGTACGGAGCGCACTATTTGGGCTCCGTGGAGCTCCAGAGGCTGGGAGGCAGTCAGCAGTCCAAGAGGGCCATGGCCAGAATGAAGGTCAACACCCGGACGCGCACGCACGCACGCGCATGGACGAGCGGACGAACGCACGCACGCACCGGCACGCTCGCACCGGCACGCACGCACGCACGCACGCACCGGCACGCACGCACGCGCGCACGCACGCGCGCACGCACGCACGCACCGGCACGCACGCGCGGACGGGTCGGACCCACTGGCAGGCAACATACGCATGTCGTGCAAAGCTGAACCGCACGCACGTGCGCGAACTTTTTCGTTGCAATTTTCCCCCATGTAATTGGCTTTTAGAGAGGCGTCCGCGAGATCGCCAAGATTCCGCAGGTGTCGCTGGCGATTTCCGCCTCAGGCCTGCAGATCAGAGATGCGCAGACAAACGTACGTGTCTGCCTACACATCGTACTACTAATAATCGTATATTCTAGCCCAGTACAACGAACATATTGTATGATCAGCGTACTGTATGATTGGACTCGTCATTGGTTGATGGGGGACCGTTTTAGATAAGTATCGTGGTTCTGTAAACAAAACTGCAATCACTACGTATAACAATTGATGCATTAAACTGCGTTACAAATTCAAGTTGTCCAAATGCCAAACACACGGCTGCCCAATGGGTAATATTCGAAGTTGACTTTTTACGCACACAAAAAACAACAATTTTCCAGAGTTTGGTGTGCGATCACAAGATCAGTCGAATTCACTGCGTCTGTCAGGACGAAAGAGACATGAATTGCTTCGCCTATAGCTCCCAAGACGGCGACAGGCACTTCTGTCACGTCTTTTCCGTGCTGACGGGCGTGAGTTTTCTGGGCGTGATATTTGTGCAACTAAATAAGAAAAGTGTAATGAATTGGAGTATAACGATTTTTGCGAGTGATTACCACATTGCTGAAAGCATGCGGCCTCAAAAATTGTTTGTGAAACATTTTTGACGGTTTGTGCTGTCCAATTTGGCTGGATGTTATGAATGGAACACTAAGTGGGCGGGTGACTTTCTGCAACTTTCTTTTTACTTCGTCAAGTCAAGTTACCCACGGCCTTAGGTATATGATATGCAATACAACGCTACTTAACTTGGGGCCAAAAAATAATTCACAATTTACACTTTGATCATCGATTATCCGCAAATTGAACTATTTATTTCAGGATATCGCGACGGAGATAATCCTAACTTTGGGCCAAGCCTTTGAGTTGGCCTATCAGCTCGCACTCAAGCAAAAGAATCGCCAATTGGAAAAGCCCGGGGCGCGTACGCTGTAACTCAGTCGAGTAGGTTTTAGAATAATTTTATGAACAACAATTTTTGCTTGTTGTCTTCTGACTGTTTTCTTTGTGGTAATATTTCGGTGCCTTGGAGTTTGTACCTGTAACAAGAGCTGGGGTGGGGTGAGACATATCTGGGAGGGGGGGAGCTTGCTTAAACGGTTTAGAAAAACTGCTAACGAACTTATAAATCAAAATCAACCGAGCAGTCGGTGTTTTTTATCTGGAAGTCAGGGCAAGGTGAAAATGTGCCCTCCCACACTCGCTTACAGGTGCCTATGTGTATGCTGCGTCATCGCTAATCCACCGGTGCGTTTTGTTGTTCTTTTGCTGTCAAAACATACGAGCGTCTGTGCCATAGTTGCCTCTACAGTGCAAGCTCTCATTTATGCATGGTACAGTAACCCCGTCTAATACGGAGTATAATAAGAGTGTTCTCTGAATTCGGCTGGGCACACTTTCCACAGTACGGTACACTGAACAAAACTTGAATGCAAATATGTAGATTTTCAATTTTGTCAGCCGATTTTGAAGAGGTTACTGTACCAGACACCTGTCACACATGGAGTCAACACACGCTCTGTTATGCGCGTTGCTCACTTGTGTAGAGACTGCTTGGAATTGGCCAGTTTGCACAACTTGAAAAAAGTTGGAGCTATTTTGGTGTGCTTTTGCTCGGTTGAACACCATCCACATTTCGTCGTGCCTGTGCTTAAGCTATGCTACTGTGTACTTATCAAGTGGACGACAAACCTTTTGAATTGAAGGGAATTATTATTTCTCTAATTCTTTTTTATTAATTTTGCTTTGTTGTCCAACCGTTCTGTCACTATACGGCTCTGATGCTATGGCTTGCCTTGTTCTATGCAAAAGTTTAATACGGTGATTACAAACCGTGCATTGTTGATTGCGCCGCATTTTTACTCCGCTGTTCTAGCTTGGTGAAGTGACCTGGATATCCGCTCTTTCTTATGGATACGCGAATAGGTTATGGTTATGGGCATGGCTGCATAAAACGGCGGTGTACGGTACAGTGTGTTTGGAAATTTGTGTGCACGCGCACGCACGCAACGCATGATTTCTGTTTCTTGGAAGTGTTTCATCAATCAGTAGTAACAGGTACTTACTTACTTGAGTCGACGTGCCTACAACGTACGGACCATTGCGACTTTTCCAACCATTATGCACCAAATGTCGCCCAATCGGTATGCACAATGTTGCTGGAAACTACTGAAAACCACCGTGACTTCATTTTTTACCCTTTAAGAGAGGTCGAAAAAACCCAAAAATTATGGGGTGGGTTTGGCGGTGGTTGAAAACTTCTGGGGGGGGGACATCCCCCTCCCCTCCCTGCCAATTACAAGCATTCGCGTTTGTGTGTTGCTGTTGTGTGTGCACTTGCGTGTTCTTGAGATGTTTCCATGTAAAAATGGTAACAAAGGGCACAGAAATCCGCAACTTTCGTTGCTCCACCAATCCACAGTATACACAGAGGTCGGTAGTCAATGGATTAATCCCTACAAAGAGAGAGCAAACGAACCTTTCGCTACACCGCGTACGTATTTGCGTTCGTAGGGGGCACAGCCCAAGTTCAACCCAAAGAGTTACGCCTAGAAGAGTGCGTCCGAACGCGCCATTCACGCCCTACGTTTGGTCTCGTTTTCCACACAGCATGCTAGGAAGAGAGGCGCGCACGAGTGACTCCCAAAAAGTTACGCCTGGACAAAAAAAGACAAATCACGCCCATTAACTTACGCCCTCGCATTTAGTCACTTCCCCCTCTCTACCAATGGACTGTGGCTGCAGAATATGTACGTAGTTGCACTGCACGCGCGACCAATGATATGACACCAAAATAGCAACGTTGGGAATCGCAGCAGTGGCTGCTACAGGGCTGCAGGAAGCACGCACACCCGTCGAACCTGGGGAAGGGTTAGGCGCGAACCAAGAGTCAGAAAGAAGACACCGCCAGGGGAAACATTGGGCTGGTTCTGTTGATGCGCGCAGTTGGTCAGACGAAACGCACCGAATTGTCTACTTACAAACAGTCCACCACGGGTGCGTCACTGCAAAAAAACGAGCCAGAAAGTGTTTCGAAAATCGTCGTATTCACAAAGCGCAGTTTCTGGTGTTGCCAACAGTTTTAGAGAATCAAACGATTCAAACAGCCCATTCCAACATTCATACATAGCCAGCTCAGTTCAACTGCGCGCCTCACCAGGCGGAATCGCTGTTGGGCCTGCAAGCGGCACCTCGGTGCACACAAGTGAAGGGGGGGGGGGGACCTACACACCATGCATGCACACCGACTCCAGTATTCTCATAGTTATGCTGGTGAGCGTATTGCTGCGAAGCCTAGACGCGGCGAGGCTGCTGCTGTCGCTGGTTGTGGTTGCTGCTGGCTGCTCTCCACACCTGGACCGTGGCTTCGCCGGTGGCGACGAAGACGAACTGCTGGGTGGAGGCGAGGTCGTTGACGGCCACCTTCGACAGCGCCGGCTTGTTCTCCGCCGCGGTGGCAGCTGCCGTGGTCGCCGAGATGCTGCTCGTGCCCAGGCAGTCGGCGCTCGCGGCCGACCACACTTTTAGAGAGCCGTCGCGACAGCCAGAGACCACGGCGTCCATGCCGGCGGGCGCGGCGCACAGGGAGGTGAGCCAGTCGGAGTGGGCGTTGGAGACCAGCCGCGAGCGCTGGGCCCGTCCGCTGGCCGAGCCGTCCAAACCCAGGGACCATTTCATCAGGTTCTGCAAGGTGATCGGCGACCGATAACTCGTGAGAAAGGGCACACGCACAACTCACTGGCTGCGCGTGCGTGCGTGCGTGCCTGCGATAGTCCATAAAGTGTTGGCCTCCATCCACATGTTTCAACGCCTCGATAAAATGGAACGAGGTAGACGGCACCGCATTAGGTGCAGACTCACACGATTTCGTCTCAATTCTAGTAGAAAATCGTATCATGGCTGGACCACGTTTGGAAACCAAAACTGGGTACGCAGAATAGATAATTGAACTGCTTCAGCACCTCAAACGTTCCAAATCTGCTCATTCCCCGCCCGGGCGTGCGTGCGCGCTCGCCCGTTCCATCAGTCAGCCCAATCATCTCGGGCAGTCATTTATCGTATTCTTCCAGACTCCCCACCCTGTCCCTTCCGGCCGTGAAGAGCGTCCATTGGCCGTCGCGCTGTCTGTAGGGCAGCAGCGCGGTGATGCCGTCGTAGTGGGGCGGCTGGAGGGTCTCTTGGGCCTCCAGATTCCGGCCCATCAGGGCGCCCAGGGGGCCCGGGGCCTCGAGGGGCACCCTGTAGAGCTTCACGACGTGATCCCGAGAGCCGGACAGCACGTGCACGGCCCCACCACCGCCACTCGAGCCAGTGCGGATGTGGGCGAGGGCGGTGACCTCGGAGCGGGGTCCAGAGCCGCTCAGCAGACGACCCACCGCGCAGAAGCTAGACAATTGCTCGCGGTTCTTTCTTGATTTTCTTTTTGTGGAAAGTGAGAACTGGCTGTAAACGATACATTATGACATGGTGGACCGGGGAAACCGACACTATCGGTGGAGGAATGTATGGAGACAATAACAGTGAGGTATTTTCGACAACGAAGGGGCACCTTCAAGTTTTCCAAACAATTTCAGTGTGTTCGTGCTCGTGAATTGTGATGAAGCCAAAACTTGGCATAAGTCGGGCGAGACTTGAGGGGGGGGGGGGGAGGAGGCAAACGAAACGAACCCATCGACAGAGCGCAGCGCTAGTCGTTCACAAACACACAATCATTTCATGTTGCCGTTTAGTTCAGTTAGGGGCCCCCCCCCCATCTGTCCGCCAAACTCACTTCCGGACGTCCCAGACGCGGACGTGGGGTCCGGCGGCCGTGAGGAGGGTGTGCTCGTCCAAGGCCTCGACCGCGTTGAGCGTGGGGTCGTTGCTCTGACTGTACAGCTGTCGAGAGGGTGTGGTGCAACAGCCACCGCCAGGGGCCCCCGCCGACTCTGGTGACCCCTCGAAGCCCTGCTGCTGCGACGGTGTCTGCTGGTAGAGGTGGTGACCGGCCACCGTGTCCTCCAACTCCTGGCCCAGAGAGCTGAAAAGAGAGAGAGAAAAACGAGTGAGGAGAAATTAATGAAGGGACATTCCAGTGGGAGGTAGACACGAAATTCGAGTGTTACCAACTCGTCTAAATTGAGCAAAGCGAGCGGTTTTTTGCGTCTGCTTTTTCGGTGCGTTTTGCAACACAAAACACCGATGTCCATTCAGGATATGTGCCCCCCCTCCCACTTTTGGGTACGGGACCAGCGACCTGCACCGCCCACTCAGCCTGCCCCGATTACAGGTGTGCCCCCCCCCCCCCTGGTCTGGCATCGACTCGACAAGCTCCAGCTACTGACCCATTCAGTCAGTCAGTCAGTCCCCCCATTGCAGCCACGCCTTGCAGCGCACCTGAGCACCTTGACCGCGGCCTTCTGTCTGGGGTCCCAGATGCGCATCTCTCCCAGACTCAGCGTCACCACCAGACTCAGGCGTCGCTGCTGCTGCTGCTGCTCGTCTGGGTCGGATGACGTCACGAGGGGCGAGGTGAGCATGCGCAGACCCGTCACGTTGCTGGGGTGGATGCCGAACGAACGCAGCTCGCGCTCACCCTCCAAGTCCCTGAAATCACAAAGCCCCTGAACTTGCCATGTCCCTGGGTGCACCCTTCCCGCGAACGTCTGTCTGTGCAAGCGTACCGAGTGCTGGTGTGTGTCGGCGCAAGCGCCTAGCAAACGCGTGTGTGCGTGTGCGAATCATAGATCGCGTGAGCACCAAACGCAAGCAATACATGAAACATACGCAGCAGGGTACAACCATCGAAATGAATGGCCCCCTACAAAGCCTTACGAAGCGGCGTTGAAACATTCGTTCGGACGAATCGAGAAACCCACGTAGTCGAATAATCGATAAATACAGTCAAGCGATAGGTTTCGTTTTTTTAGCAATATTTACGCGTGCGCGCAAATTTGCATATTGCACAAAAATTTGCATGCTAACCACAGACGGGCGTAGCGGTCCTGGGAGCCGCTGAGAAACACTGTGGAGAGAGCGGCCACCGACAGCACCGCCGAGCCGTGGCCTCGCGCTTCGAAACTAAAAAAAAAACACATTAAAGTTAACAATTGTAACTAAACAGAATCTGCAGTATTTTTTCATTGGCGTACACAAGCGGCTATTCATAGAAACAGTTGAGTGCGTAAACATGCGGCAACTTACCGACTTTGACATAAAAATAATTAGGACGAGCAAAACAGCTCCAAAACCAGCTCTACCTGCCAGCATTTGATGGTGGCTTCCAAAAAAAAAGGAAATAAAAACTTTCGCAATGAAAACTTTCGCAACTTTCGCCTTAGTTTCTGATACCGACAATTACAGCTACAAACAGAACTATCCAGCGTGTCTCATGATACATAGGCAGACAGAAACATTTGTACGCAATTGTCTTTGCTGACAGCTCTCACCAGCAGCTGAGAGGGAATTCGCCTGTGGAATTGCTGTGGCCGCTCGAAAGGCCGTTGGCGGCGACGGCAGCGATTTCCCCGGCCCCATAGTGGCGGCGTCGCTCCTTGGTCGCGCCTGAAGAAAAAAATAAAAGAAATAAATAAAAGAAATCGCTACAAGCGCACGCACACAACTACAGAAAAACGTTTCACGGCTAGAAGAAAAACGACAATTTCAGACGCTGCACAATTTGTGACACGTGCAACAGTAATAGGAGAATGGTCTCCATTACTGAACAACGTATGTACCAATGGACGCTGTCGATTGACTCATGAGTCGATTGTAGACGTTGCTGCTGCTGCTCGTGCTGCCCCCACTGCTCGACGAGGCCCACATGGACTGCTGCTGCTGCTGCAGTTGCAGAGGTGCCGTCATGGTCTCGTTCAGCTGCTGCAGACTGTGCGGTCGCTGCTGCGTCGCTGCTGAGGAGGAGGAGGTGTTAGCTGGCGCAGCCGCAGAAGCTGACGACGAAGACGACGGCAGTTCGACGATCAAGCTCGTGGGACGGCTCAGGGGGGAGGAGGAAGCGCTGAGCCCCACGGAGGAGGGAGAGGTGTCGTTGGTGCTCGCGGCTGGAGGGCAGGAGCTCGACATGAGTCTGCAAGTGAAACTCAGAATGAATCCATATGCGTGCGTGGTGCATGCGTGCGTGCGTGCGTGCGTGGTGATGGGTGCGTGCGTGGTGCGTACGTGCACCCACCTCGCGCCGGCCGCAATCGTGTTCCTATAGGCGGCGTGCCTCTGAAAGCCGCCGCCGCCGCCGCCGCCGGCGTTGTTGCTCTCTCCTCTGAGTCTTACGGTAGTATGCAAATTAGCGGCGGGCAGGCGCTCGACGCGTCTCGACACGTCCTCGTCGGGAGAGCTCTCGCGCGTGCGACAGTGACGCCGTGGCGTGCCCTCGGCGCCCGAGAAGGAACGCTCCTCCTCGGCTACCGTAGCCAGGAGGAGTCCTGAAACGACAAGGATACAGTAGTACTATCTAATACCCCCCCCCCCACAGCTCGAGAGAACCGTCAGTCAGAGCAGAGACACGCGCCGCACGCACGCGAAAAAAAAACAGTCCAAGGCTAATAGAAATGTTTCAATCGCAGTTTATTTACCAGCGCGACATAGGCCGTTGCATTGGTTGAATCTCTGCGGATATTCACTCATTCACTTGTCCACAAGGCGGTCAGGGGCAGCGAGGCGGAGGGGGACGTCTTTGGAGGGGTGGGGGGGGGGGGGTCCAGACCAATGAGTGTTGGGGGGGGGGGAGGACTGACCGGAGAGGGTGGTTGTCTGGTGCTGTCCGGCGAAGGTGGTGGAATTGAGGCCTTCGGCGCCGCTTTGATGCTGCTGCAGGGAATAGAGTAGCTCGTCCGTCGTTTGCGTCCTCCTGCGAGCCTTCGTGTCCGCCGCCGCCGCTGTGGCGCTGCTGCAAAAAAAAAACGGAGCAATTAAAAATATTGAAAATTTGAGAGTAATTGCAGAACGTATGCTACTCTTCAGTTCGGTAGTCGAAAAGCGCGCACGCACTTTGTTGTTGGATTAGAGGCAACGCTAGGAGGCCGTCAATGGCCCATATAGCATACCCAAAATCCATGACGCCTTCCTGTCTAGGGCCGCGCAATTAGCCAAAGACCTTCGGAAGAACGCCATCTATAATCTGGGGCAGCGATGGTACGAGAAATTCCATCGAAAGCGAGGAAGTCCTCAATCTAGTGAGTCCATCAAGAATCGAACCCAGGGCCTTGCGCGCAAGAGGGGTACGCACGCACACACGCGTCAATGCTGATTCCTCGTGACGCGAGCAGAGTTCGTGCCAATAAGGATGGCATTACGTCTGCGCTTACGGTGCTTTCGAGGAGCAATTCTCGACAGAGGGCGCCTTTTCCTGCGACGCGACAGCAGCCGGCGTTGAGCCGCCAGCCACCGTAGTGGAGGATACGGTATTCGTCATCGCTTCGTCGTCGTCGTCGATCACCATGTTGCTCAGCACCTGCGCATCGGCAGAGAAAGTACGGTAAGTGTGGGGTAAAAATTTCAATTTTATGCAAATCTGAGCGGGATCACGGTAGGCGCAAGATGCGGTACCTGGTTGAGCAGGGAGCTGTTGACCTTGGTCTCTCGTTCCAGCTCCTTCAGGCGCGAGTCACGCTCCTGCAACGATGTGGTGTTTGATTGCGCTTGACGTTCCACCCTAGGCAGACAGACAGGCGCATTCAGCAACGCCACCATTTCCAAGGGCTACTAATCCATCGTCCTTCACTCCCTCATGGTGGCGCAGTTTCTTCGAGCCGTGCGTTTAGCTCGATCCTTTCATTCACATTCACATGGCAGCCAATTCTAAAGCACCTTGAGCTCGGCGCGGCAGCTGGCGGCGGCGAGTCCTTGCTCGACGCAGAAGTTGTAGATGTGCTGCAGGAGGTACTTGGCCTCGTTCAGGTTCCGACACGTCGACAGGATCGCCTTCGGGTCGGTGGCGGACGCCGAAGACGCCGAACCGCTGCCCCCCGCGCCTGCCGACGTTTCGCGGTCCGTCTCCTCGCTTGTCGACTCCTAGGAGAGAACGAGAAGAATACGGTACAAACTCCAATACTGCTCCTACGCAAAGTGCGTGGGTGCGTGCGTGCGTGCGTGCGTGCGTGCGTGCGCGCGTGCGTGCGTGCGTGCGTGCGTGCGTGCGTGCGTGCGTGCGTGCGTGCGTGCGTGCGCCTGCGCTCCTGTCCACCCTTTGTCTGTTGCCTGTGTGCCCGCCCACCTTGGCCGTCTCGCAGTCGACTTCCATGATGGTCTTTTGGAGTTCGTCGATCTGCGACTGGAAGAAGTCGGTCTGCGCCTTCAACGCGTCCACCTCCACCAGCAGCTCCGCCCTCCTGGCCACCTCACCGCCGCTCTCCACGTACTCCCTCTCCACACGCTGCAGCTGGCGCATACTCTCGGAGCGTTTCTGAACGACAACAAAATTAACAAAAGTCAGTAAAAGCGCGATAAAGGCGAGAGGTGACGACGACAAAAGGAACAGCGCGCGACGCAAATCGTGGCGTTCGCAAGATGACCAACGACTACGGTGTCCAGAGCAAGCGCAGAGACTTGTAGCATGTGCTTTTTACCGCTTACACAGAGAGTTGCGAGAATTACGGAAATGCAACCTCCGAGTGCTCGGTTGTAATAGTACCTTAAAATGTTGCAAAGCGCTATCTAATACACCACCCGCAAACCAAGCTCGGTTTCTTTTCTAGCGCGCCCCCTTCTTTAAATAAACTGTGACAATTTTATTTTGCAAAATACACTGCAAAGTCACCTCTAGCCACTTCTCTAATTCCTGCTCCATCCTCCAAACGGCTTGCTTCTGCGTCACCGTTTTCACAATCTAAAACAAGTATATTTTAGTATTTTTTACAAGTGTATTTTAGGAATGGATGTGTTGGCTTTAATAAACACCCGCACACACACACACGCACACACACACACACACACACACACACACACACACACACACACACACACACACACACACACACACACACACACACACACACACACACACACACACACACACACACACACACACACACACACACACACACACAAGCACCTTCAACACTCAATGCAAATCTCCCACCGTACCCACCGTCTTCTCGAGCTGGTTCCACTTGTTGGTGGCCGCCTTGGGGGAGAAGGGCGCTTGGGGTCTGCCGATTCTTTGCAGAGGCGTGTGCGGCGCTTGCGACGTCGGCTGCTGCGTCGACTGACGCTGGGGCGGCAAGCCAGCGCTAGCCGTAGCACTAGCTCGCAGGCTAGCGCTAGAGTAGCTCGACTTGGAGAGCGCCGGGCGGGCGGGGCCTAGCTTTCGCGCGCCGCCGGCGAGAGGCCGCGCGAAATTGGGATTCGAGTGGAAATTCGTCGAATTCTGACGACGCATTCCAGCGGCGCCGACGGCTGAAGAGGACGACGACGACGACGCCGATTGCAGACTGGCCATGGAGCGCTGCTTGCGCTGCAAAAATGCGTTCTCTAATAATTGGATTCAATAAGAATGGTTAAAAATCGTGCACGCTATTTCAGGCAAACCGAATTTTCAGGGTGACAGAACCGAATTGTGAACCGCTCGCAATCACGCGCGCGCGCACACACACACACACGCACGGACGCACGCACGAGTTGTTGCTCCTGGCGGCGTAGCGTGGTCAGCTCCTGCTGTTTCCTCTGCAGAAACGCCTCCCGTTGGCTGTCCTTTGCTTTGAGCGTGCTGCAAATTAATTCAATACACCGTAGTTCGTTCGTAAAAACGGAAATACACGTCGGCGCTTCAAACCAAGAGATCAGACGGCAATTGTAAAACGATCATATTCATACATCACACGCACACTCACACACCCAAAAGCAATACGGTTGGTAGAAATACAATAAACCACAGTTTAAAAGAACCAACACACTATTGGCATAGTCAAGATTTAATTTTATCGGATCAAGATTCACAGTAGCAGACAACGTATACATATGTTGTTAGAGTAGGGGCAACGCTAGGAGGCCGTCAATGGCCCATATAGCAAGCACATCCTTCTCCATGACGCCTTCCAGTCTAGAGCCGCATAAATAGCCAGACATTCGGAAAAACGCCATCTGTAATCTAGGGCAGCAACAACACGAGAAATTCCATGGATAGGGTAAGACTCGTTTTTAGTGGATCTATCGAGAATCGAACCCAGGACCGTGCGCGCAAGAGGCCGATTCTCTACCACTACGCCATCCGCTGCCCTCTCCGACAGCGTAAGTACGAATTGCCTTTTCAACATCAGGTTGTCCAGATTACAAATGTTGCAATAAGGAAAATATAAATACTCAGCATGAAACATGCTCGCGACCCATTCCGTTTTTCATGTGATTCAAACAAGGCAGTACAAGTACAAATACAGTACAAGCATCTCCACCTGAGTAAATTCTCCTTCTTGCGCGCCTCCTTTTGCATTTTGGCGATTTCTTTCGATCGTTCCATCTCACGCTTTTTGGCCACTTTCGCGTCCTCGCGCATCTTCTGCACCATTTGGACCTGCGCGAGCAATTAATCTCAATTTCAAATAGCGTAATTAATTAATCATTAAACATTAGGTTCAACTAATTAGCGGCAATGCTCAGTGCAAGCTACACCATTCGGGCCCACATCATGAATAGAAACGTCGCTTACAGAGCACCACAACAACATTCCATCATTTCCAACAACAATATCAATAAGAATAAAAGAAATAAAGAAAACCTTGGTCTTTCTCAGCTCGACCAACTCTAGCTGCGCTTTGCGTAGCTTGTCGTTCTGCTTTTCCTGCTGGGCCATCACCTGTGCGCGTAATATGCCGCTCATTGTATTGTCGCGTTGCTCGTTCAAACCAAAGAGTATCGCGGGGGGGGGGGGGGGGCAACCCAACACCCCCCCCCCTCCCCTCGCAGGGAAAAACCAACAGCCAGCCAAGAAGAGTAAACTGGCCGACGCAACACGTTTTTGCGTCACAACCTATCAGTATGCGCCCTTAGCAATTTGTTCAACCGCAAGCAAGCACACTGTACGTTTACATCGCAAGCACAGCACCGTACAATACAGTATTGCACTATACAGTACACTACAGAACAGTATAGTACAGTGTAGTATCGTGCCATACAGTACAAGTACATTGAAGCACGGCACAGCGTAGTACCATGCCGTACCGTACAGTACAGTAAAATACAGTATTGTACAGTACGATACAGTACAGTACAGTGCAATACAGTACCACAGCAGAGTACAGTGCAGGACACCTTCTGGTGCTCTCGCTCGCAGGACTGGAGCTGCTTGAGCTTGTAGCGCATCTCGTTCAGCTTCTCCTCGTAGTCGCGGCGGATCTTCGTCTGGCGGTCACGCGACGCAGCCGAATCCTGATCTTTTGTGAAGCCTGTGACGCACGCATGATGACACAGAATGATTAATGAAGTACTTAATTAATGGGAGAGTGAAGGAGTCCCAAGTGACAACAGAGAACTCGAGCGCTCGCACACACGACCGCAATGCAAGCGCACGCACGCACGCACGCACTCGCGCACGCACGCACAACCACGCACGCACGCACGCGCGCACGTACTCATGTCGGCGAGCGCCCTGTCGCGTTCGGCTTCCATGAGGGCGATTCGCGACTGGAGGCTGCGCAGCTTCTCCTCGTACTGTCTAAAAGAATTCCTCGCTATTCCGATCACTTCGGCAGCGTCCGAGAACAAACGTTCCGATCAGTTCTACTAAAGTTTAGACCCTTTCAACATTTCGGCCAGAAACACTCCCAAGACAAACACGATACTCATATACTATCGAGAACAACACCCCGTAGCAGCATCGAACACTATAGCAACAAAAAAGAAACATATTAAAGAGTCTATGGAACATTTACAGAACGTTTACGATACAAAGGGATTTCTAATCAAGCATGCACTACAACATGCGCATCTCGATAATTATCGACAAAAATATATAAAATTGTGACACGATGAAAATCACGCAACCTTTTTAGAGCGGCCATTTGAATCTGGCTTTTCTCCAGCTCGCCAACCAAGCGCTCCTTTATCGAGATCTCTGTCTGCAGGTCCGCCAACTCCGCACGATACGTGTCCGCGGCGCGCGCTTCTAGAAGTTTAAAAACAAATTCCAATTACCCAAACAAATTAGTCTGAGAAAATTATAACATTGCAGTCCGCTAGAATCGAGGCTGGTTGGAATAGACTCACGGAGTAATGCACGAATAATTCTTTTGACAAAAACAACTGTTCAGAAAAATGTTTCTAACTCCTTATAAAATGACTGCATTGCTTTCAACATTAATGGGAGATGGTCAACGTTCAAAAAGCATTGCGTCAAAAGTGTGCTGCGCTGACGCAATCGCTTTTTACCCTCACCTCTCTCCTCCTCGCCTTCTTCCTCCTCCTCCTCTTCGTCTCCCCCCCCGTCGGCGTCCACGTCCTGATCCACGTCCTCTTCCTGGTGCTGGTGCTGATCGGCGTCCGGGGGGATGGCGCTCTCCTCGCCGTCCGACGCCTCCTGTGCCAGTCTCTCCGAGCTGCCCGTGTTCCCCTCCTCCTCCACGTCTGAAGGACACCAGACACTGCGCGTCTCTCGGTGCGTGCGCGTACGCTTGTGCGTGGAGAAAGAAGTGTGAGAGTTTGAGTATGGAGCTGCGTGCGTGCGTGCGTGCCGGTGCGTCCCTGTGTGACTCAAGGCCAACAAAAAGGATGAGTGTGAGCAACGTTTCTCGACACAACGAAAATATTCGACTGGATCCGCCACCGCCATATAAAACATCTTTGAAACAATTCGTCGGCTTTGCATTTAGAACTTTAAAATTCAAGTTTTTTAATCGCAGAGCGTGCACCCACCGTCAAACTGCGCCAGTTTTCTGCGCTTGGCCGTTTTTCTCACTTCCTTCTGGCCGGCGAGAATCTTCGACTCTTTTGCCAGTTTGGCCTCTTTCAATTCCTTCAAATTCTCTTTTGCTGCCGACACCAAATCCTGGCTCTTTGCCAGTAACTTCCCACTGGAATGCTCCAGAACAGAGCCGTTCTGCAGGTTCACTGGGCTGGCCATAATCATTCGCTGCTGTTGGTGCGAAGCCGAATTCTGGCGGAAGTTGGGCAGATGGCGGACATTCGTTGAGAGTGTGGCAGCGGCGGCATTGGGGGCGGAAGATTGAAAGGTGCCATTTTGGTGCTCTTTCCGCAGACGGTTAACCTGCTTCCGCAGCTGCTCGGACGTGCACTGAGACTCGGTAAGCTGGCACCTAGAAGAGAAAGCTGTGGAAATACATCGGAAACGAAAGTGTGTAATGCGCTGAAATTGTCAGTGCAATTGACCAGACAGGCAAAGCAAAAAGGCACGCACGCACGCACGCACCGACACACTCTCTCTCTCTTTCTCTTCCTCTCTCACCTGAGGTCCTCGATTTCTTCGAGATAGCCCCTGATCGTGGTCGCGACCGGGTCGGCATCGGGGTCGGCGCTGGTTGGGGCGACGCTGGCCATCTGTCGCTGGGCGAGCAGGGACGCGTTGCGCTGCCGCAGCGTCTCGAGCGTCTCCACCAACGCCTTCACGCGCACCCGCAGCTGACTCACTTCCGACTGCAAACGCACAACTGCGCCTGCCTGCTGTTCACAATGCCAAGAATGCTTCACACTCCATATGAATAAATACCGATACGCACACAAAGCAGTTTCTAAAACAATGGGCTAATGGAGGGGCAGAACAGGCAGTCAAATCAATCAGGCATAAATCATGATGTGCGTTGCGCAGGCTTTGTTATCATTCCGCGCATTTATGTAAAATACCCGACACGAATTACAAAAAAAAATGAAATATCTCACCTGCAGCAGTACATTCTCGTGATATTGATCGTTCACCACTTCCGAGCCATCGTCTGCCACCATGCGTTTGCCCTATAAATAATACTCTGCGTAATTCTTCAGTCAATTTTTCATTCAGAATTCGAATGTTTTTAGAGCGTTTTTCTTTGTCGCAAGAACGCGCAATAGTCGGCTGACGATTAGAAAAGACGGAACGATACCCGGAAAACGCAGAATGCAAGTTCTGAAGCCAGAACATGTTTCACGCAAATTATTTAGAAAACAGTTCAGCAGGCAAAACTGGTTAGCTTCTTCGGCTATTTCTAAGACAATTGAACAAGACCGATCAATTCAGGAAAAAGAATTCGATGCCATGCAACAGATAGAATGCATAAGCAAAAAAGGTCGAACTTGGTTTGCAAAGAAAAGCGAACGAATTTCGTTTTAAAAAGCTTCGGCCCTCACCGAGTTGACACGATAGTTTTGTCGCCGATTAGCACACTTTCCAAAGTTGCCATGTAAGATCTTATCCAATGACTTCGCACAAGCAATCTCCCCAATTCCCATCGTCCACTTCCCCCATTGCCGGAGCCAACTTTAAGTTCACTCTTAAACCCGTTCGCAGCTGTGCCAAACCTGTTTGTAGTCGAGCAGCTCGGTCTGTAGACGGCGAATCTCGGCGCGCAGCTCTCCGATGAGCCGACTGGCCTTGTCCTGATTGACCGTGACCCTGTTCTTGATGTTCCTCGCCCTGTTGGCGTAGTTGAGCGTGTTCAGCGTCTCCACGAAGTCGCAGTCGCTCGGAGAGACGCACGCGATCATCAGCGTACGGCTGCAACGCGCAGGCCCGCGCGTGCGTGCGTGCGTTTTTGCTCGGTGCAGAACGGACAGAGATTCGGGGAATGTTTCGCGTAAAAGATATGGGTAGCACAAATGGGCATACGCTCACTCTTTTGTGACAACCGCCAGAATAGGAAGTAGGCACGCAACGAGAATGGGGACACATACATGCCTGAGGTGAATGAAACGTGTACTGCGTACCAAGCAATGAGAAACTGCCAGATCGCCCCAGAGTTTTGCCTGTTCAATACCGTACTCCCACTCCCCGTACTCCCCGAATTTTGGTCTATATCGGCTGGTGTGGCTTGCAGAAGGCGGTGGGGTGGGGTGGGTGGGAGATACGCAAGACCAGCCCACCTGTTTCCCCCGAGGGAGTCCTGAAGCAGCCGTGTCAGCTTCGAGTCGCGATAGGGCACGTGCGTGGCGCGCTTGCTGAGGTCGCCCAGAGCGCTGATCACGTTGCCCAGAGCCAGCTGCAAGCCGCTGGCGCGCTGTCTTACTAATACGAGCGTCGGAAAGACATTTGCAATAAAAACACGCACGCACGCACGCACTGAGACGTGCCATCACGCTCTCGCATGCCTTCCCAATCTCCCCATCCCCACGTTGGACGGTACACCCCAATCACGCGACTATTCAGTGTCTGTGGCTTTCTGATGTGCAGTCAGACACCGAATACAATTTCCACGTTCCATTCACAACATTTCCCTTTCTAATTCAATTTGTCAAAATCATACGCACAGCTACGGTATGCCATACCTGTAACCGGGTCTGGCTGGAAGAGTGGTGGGGGGAGAGTAAATGGCCGAATTCTGGGAGGGGGGTGTCTGGAGCAAAAAGTGGGGAAGGTAACTGGCCATTCTTCGAGTTATACTTGTACTTTTTGGTCAAAAATGGGTATAAATAGGGTCTAAACAGTGTTATTTAGCTGTTTCATGGTCATATAACACTGAAAAGCACTGAAATACACCAACATTTACTCACTTTTATCGTTTTAGACGGAGTGAAAATCCCTTGGGAAAATTCTGGGGGGTTGGGGGGGGGGGAGTTGAAAAATTCTGCGGGGCCCCCAAACGCACCCCCCCCCCCATTACAGGTATGCGGTATGCAGGAGTCCATCGAATACCGTACCAGTCCGCAGTTGATCGAGATGCCTTCGCGCGCGCGCTCGCCCGTCGCGCCCGTTCTTTTGAGCCTTTCCGAGCCGGCCAAATCGACGAAGTGGAACTTTGCCGTCAGAACCTGTGAAGTGCGTGCACAAATTTTACAGTAAAATGATCAGCAACGAATTGTCTAAATTCCAAAGCACATTACTCTACAACGAATTGCAAACAACAAACTAAACTAGCAAAAACAACAAGTAGGCAAAACATCAACACGATAACCACTTGCTCGCAAGCAACCCTTAAATTAGATGCGGGAAACATTTTCACAGCAGCAAACAGATCAAAAATATTTATTATAAATTTTGTTTTGTCACAAAAATAAATAGACATGAACGAGCAAACCTCGATTTCCGGCACGCCACCAGGGCAGTGGTTCTCCGCGTTTTCTGGGTCGCACTAAAATGATTTTCTCATTTGAACAATTCGCGAAAATATCGCACATGCGCGAATCCCAAATCCCAATCAATACCAATGAGCGACAAGACAAGAAACGTTGCAATGAGCGGACAAATGCAAATCGTCGACTTGCTCCAACAATGTAAACACGAACGCTACCCTTCCCATCTTGCACACAGACGAACATGCAAATTGGTACCGTACCTTGGCGAGACGCTGCTGACGTATGTGCACGGAGAAGATGGCGTGTGAGCGGCTCGACTGCGCGTTCATGTTCGTGCTGGCGGTCGTGCGGCACAGCGCGCCGCGACGCAAAGCCTCCAATGTCTGAAGGAGGAGACTCAGAGTGCGTGCGTGCGTGCGCGCGCTTCGGTCTGCCGCCTCAACAAGGGGGGGGGGGAAATACCTGTAACCGGGTCAGGCAGAGTAAGGTGGGGGGGGGGGTTAAATGGCCAAATTCTGAGGGGTCCCAGAGCAAAAACTGTGGAGCAGCCGACCACTTTTTGACTTACACTGGTACTTTTTGGTCAAAAATGGGTATAAATAAGCTCTAAATAGTGCTATTTAGCTGTTTATATGTAACATTGAAAAGCACTGAAACACACCAAAATTTACTCACTTATGTCGTTTTAGACATGGTGAAAATCCTTCGGGAAAAATCTGGGTGGTCGGGGGGGGGGGTGTTGGGTGGGTGTTGGAAAATAGTGGGGCCCCCAAAGCCCCCCCCCCAGTTACAGGTATGGGGGTGTTTATTGAAGGGTATTCCCAGACCAGCAGAGACCTCTTCGGCAGAGGTGACATCGACGTTTTGCACGCCCTTCAGGTGAATCTCTCCATTGGGCAGCTCGTGAATGCGCGCCAGCCTGCCCGCACCCCCTCCCTCAGAAGACAGACAGAACAGATCGATCAATTCCTCGTTGTGGAGCTAAAAAAAAAAGAAAGTAAAGTTGAGCAAAATAAGAAACTCGAACGAGCAAGAGAAAATTGTTTGAAAAGGATCGTCAGCAAATAGTACGCAGCGGTGTTTCATGATACCGCGAGTATGCAAATTTCCTCGTGCATCGAGCGTACCGTACCTCGATGAACTGCACTTGTATTTGGAACTCTGGCTCTACTGAATTCTCCTCCTTGGCCTGTCGTCTTCTGGCCTCGATCTCCCCAAAGAGGTCCCTCATCGCTCTGGGGATAATGCCGACGTTGTCGCTAGCCAAACGCTTGTTGTCCATGTTAGCTGCGGACGCTTCTTCTTCTGCGCTGTCATCGTCTGTCGACGGTTGGGCGGTCTCCATCGACAAGAGCTGCTCGTCGAAGCTCGTGCCCATCGTGTACGTCTTGCCGCTACCCGTCTGCAAGAAGCGAACTGGTTTAGACTCAGCCGGTTCAGAGGGTCGGCGAGGGGGGTAGGTAATGGGTTTATAACCGAGCCAGCGCTAATACGCTAACAGTCAAATTCCAAATTCTATAAGAATTAGCCATTTGCATGCTGTTTCAGGGCTTCTAGCTGGGTTGTTTAGAATCACTTTGCGTGTGGCATGACAGTCCACATACAGACAGAGCAATTGGGGGATAATCAATGAGGATGAATACTCCCTATTCCAGACCGATTAAGTCACAAGGTGAAGCCGCCTCATATATGCGAGTGTTGAAACATGTGTATGCCCTGAAGCAAGTGAACATGCCAAGAAAGAAATACCTAGTCGTCTGGTGCGGGGTTGGACGAGCATAATGGGGGTCTATGGACACAAAATTGGGGGGGGTCAGATTTCAATTATCGTTTCATTGGTGTGCTGTGTACGGCATACCAAACGCCATAGGTGCCCATGGGTGGGGTATGGGGGGGGGGCTGGGGGGTATGGGGGGGGGGGTATACCTCTCTCTCCTTGGAGGACCCTATCCCAAAAGGTTAGCCCCCAGTTCCTCGGTCCCCAATTCCTCGGTCCCCAGTTCCTCGTTCCCCAGTTCCTCTGTGCCCCAATTCCTCGGTTCCCAGTTCCTCGTTTTCTCAGTTCCTCGGTCCCCAATTCCTCTGCGCCCCAGTTCCTCGGTTCCCAGTTCTTCGTTTCCCCCAATTCCTCGGTCACCAAATTCCTCGGCCCTCAGTTTTTGTCCTACATAAAGCGCGAATGGTAAAGCACGCATGGTGACATGAGCGACTGAGCGACCGATGGCGATTGGTGAGGCGAGAACAGGCAAGCACGCACGCACAGGCATGTACTCCTGAACGGACGGACGAGCACAGGACAGACAGCACGCGCGCAAGTGCCTGCACGAAGGCGACGGCACGCGCACACGCACTGGCACACGCACAAGAGATGCAACGAACGTATATCTCGGTCTACGTTTTTCTGGCAAAAGGACGTGACACATTAAGACAATGTACCTACATGCAGTTGTGCCTAACGACCATTGCCTGAGCTCTCGTGATGAGCTATGCGCATGGAACAATGTGCAGACCAAATCCAAATGGGTATTGTAACTGAGGACAGAGGCCAGCTGGGGACGAGGCATACGGTGGGGCACGTCAAGGTACACGTTATGTTCTGACTGCTTGTAGGAGCGTGAGTGACTGATCGATCGTCCGCCAGCTGATAAGACAGGGTGGCAAAAACTAATGAGATTCACTGTGGCTTTGATTGGTTTACTGAATGGTTTGGGTGCTGAGTTCCCAAAAGAAATGGAACTGCTGTTACACTGTACTTCTGCTGCAATGTCCTGAAATTCAAGCTGAGCTGAGGGACCGAGGGGACCGAGGAACTGGGGGTATGCCATCCCAAAAGACTTTCGGGACGACCCCTCCCCTGGCTTTCATTTTCTGGAACTTCAAGAGCCAATTTGTCTTGCAAAAATGGCAAAAAGTGTGCCTCTGCAGCTCAAAGGTACATAGAAATGGCGTTTAGCTCACGTTTTGAACCTTTTTGGGTCCATTTTGAGGCGAGGAAGTACCACCTTTTTGTGCACTGCCGTCGTCCAAAACTCCATCCCGAAAATCCCGACTTACCCACCTACCTGTCTTGAAAAAATTTCGCGATTTACCCCTCCCCTGGCCCAATTTCCGTGGCCGCCTATGCCGAACGCATTTCCATCGCACACAAAACGGTTGCCCACCTGTCCATAGGCGAATACGGTGGCGTTGTAGCCATCGAGGGTGCCCAACACCAGTTTCCTGACGCAGGCTGCATAGACGGCAGGCTGTTCCGTCTCGAGGTCGAAGACGTAGTCGAAGGTGAAGGCCCGATCCGAGCCTAGGATCACCTGAGGCTCGTTAGGCGTGACGCGCGTGCACACGCGCGCCACCGACAGCTCGCGCGACAGCTGAGGTCGAATTCTGGAACAAAGTGACAAATTCAAATATAATACAACGTGCGTGCGTGCTAGGCTTGTAGCATTATAATTTCGTACATCATTCCAAGTAGAATTGCGTGTAGTGTGTATGGTTCGTTTCCTGCCTTTAGTAGCCGTGCATGGCACGCATGTCTTCTCAGCGCGTCACTTCGCTCTGTGTGTAGTTAGTGTCCATTCAATTCGGCGTAGGCAAGCAACAGACGGTATGATGTGACAAATGCCGCCCCCTTGGCAGATTGTGCCACTGCGCTTGCGCGCGCGCTCCTAACCGGGACAATCATACACGCACGCACGCACGCACACCAAAGGACAGACAGACAGACAGACACAACAAAGACGCGGCGTCAGATCAATCGGGCCGGCCCGTTAGTTAGAGCATGCGTCACTGAGCACGCGCGCCTTTTGAAAGAATGCTGCGCAACGATGTATATGCAAATTTGGGCTGTGTCGCTGGGTGCGTACTAAACTGCAAAAGTATGCAAATCCGACAGTGAAGAAGAAGGGTGACCTTCTTGAGATCTGTCGATTGCACGTATGCCAAAAATCCAGACATATTCAATTTAGCACTTGGTATTTTGCTGAATTAACTGCAAAAAATGGTCCCTCTGTCAAACCAATCGAAACGTCTTTATTCGCGCTGAGTCACAATCCACTGCGATGCGACGCGTGCACGCACTGACACAGGCAATTATTACACACCCCTGCTGTGCACTTACACACTGTAAACTGTCATTCATTACTACAACGAATGTGCTGGGCGTCAACAAATTCACTGGAGACATTCCAGTTGGGTCTACTCAATACTATGCAGTACGTTACATCATGTACGCGCGTCTGTCTGTCTGTGTGTGCGTGCGCGCTGTACGTCTGTGCGTGCGGCAAGCACACCACCACCACCACCACGTACGTCGTACATCTGTTTGTCGTAAATTCGAAACCGCAAGAAGAGTCAGATGTGATATGTGTGTGTGTGTGTGTGTGTGTGAGTGTGTGTGCGCGTTTTGTGTTCGTCCGTGCGTCAGTTTGTCACCGACATATGTTCTTGTTCGTTGTCGTCCGTTCTTATGTACGTACGTGCATCTCCATCTGTTTCTCATATAAACTGGTCGTCTCTTAGTCACACGTAGAGTTAGTCCGTTCGTCTGCGTGTCGGTCGGACCGGTGTGTGCGTTCGCGTTCGCGTGTGCGTCAAAGCCCCAAATTCCTATGTGGAAAGCGCTTATACGCAGTGGTGTGCCTAACTCGGCACATTCGCCTCAGTTGTTTGCCTAAGAAATTGAGGCTAAGTCAAGAGTGACCGTAGTATAGTACACACAGACATCTCAGCTGTGCTACGCAAATAAGCACTCCCACACGATGACACACAGACAGACAAACATCCAGTCTTATGGGACATTCAAAAAGGTACAGTGACAAACAACGCAATCGTACAATGAAATGCAACAAGTCAAAAGCAAACAGCACAGAAAAATAAACGCTTGATTGGTTGGCTAAAAATATGTATCACAAAATTAAGCTCCCACAAACGAAAGCAGCAAAGCGCGGCTCTACTTAATATAGTAAAATGTTCTTTTAACATTCTTTAGAAAATAAATAAACTTCAAACCTCAGAGCGACTCTAACGCTTGAGCCGTCATCGCCATTTTCCCCGCTAGTCGTAGGTGGCGGGAAATTTGCTGGCATAGCATTGGGAGGGCAGCCGCCATTCTGCAAATTTTCCAACTTTTCAAGACTTTTCTGCTGCGGATCGAAACTCTCGCTTGAAACCTCCTCTTCAACCAGTGCGGTGGAACCCATCTTTTCTTAGGGATAAGGCACTAAATTAAAATTTAAAAGTTGCAAAACATAAACGCAAGCAAACGCAAGCACGAAAATCTAAAATTCCTACGCGCGAATTGAACATCGAAAATAGCGCAAAACGTAAAATCCATAGCTACGTTAGAAGATTCGCTCAGATCAGAGGTCAAAACGAATCTTCATTCATTCACATGGTTGCACTCGAAAAAAAAAAACAATAAAACAAAAATTAATTCCTATACGTATAATCGTGACAGAGACAATTCATTCGGTCCCGCTAAGCCTAAGACCACTACAGCAGTTGGCTAACTACGCAAATCTCGGCTAAAGAATAATTGTTTGCTTTGGCGGGGCAACGGGCGAGCTTACCTACGCAGACGGGGCTAATAGCGTTTTGAGCCCCCCAACCCCCCAACCCCCCAACCCCCCGTTCTGCATGTTTTTATAAAATGCGCAGCACACAGCGCCGCATCACAAACCAGTGCCGGGTACATGGTGGCAGTGTTTTTAGTGCATCTCTCCCAAATTTCTACAGCGTGCATACGTGCGCGCGTGCGCGCGTGCATGTGTGTGCACGTGCATGAGCGTGCGTGCATACGTGTGTGCGTGCCAGTGTGTGCCTGCGCGCATGCATGTGCATGCACGTGCATGGGAGTGCGTGCATACGTGTGTGCGTGCCAGTGTGTGCCTGCGCGCATGCATGTGCATGCACGTGCATGGGAGTGCGTGCCAATGTGCACGCATGCCAGCGTGCGCATGCGCGCATGCATGTGTGTGCACGTGCATGAGCGTGCGTGCATACGTGCGTGCGTGCCAGTGTGTGCCTGCGCGCATGCATGTGCATGCACGTGCATGGGAGTGCGTGCCAATGTGCACGCATGCCAGCGTGCGCATGCGCGCATGCATGTGCGTGCACGTGCATGGGAGTGCGTGCCAATGTGCACGCATGCCAGCGTGCGCATGCGCGCATGCATGTGCGTGCACGTGCATGAGCGTGCGTGCCAATGTGCGCGCGTGCGCGTACGTGCATGTGTGTGGGCGTGCGGCATTTGTGCGTGCATGCCAGCGTGCGTGCGTGCATGCGTGCGTGCGTGTGTGCTTGCGTCCGTGCGTGCGTGCGGGCGCGCGCGTGCATGCGTGCATGCGTGCATGCATCCGTGCGTGCGTGCGTGCGTGCATGCGCGCTCGCGCGCGTGCGTGCGTGAGTGAGTGCGCGTGCAGGTGCGTGCGTGCGCTGCATGCAGGTGCACGCCTAAGCCTAAGCCTAAACCTAAACCTAAGCCTAAGCCTAAGCCTAAGCCTAAGCCTAAGCCTAAGACTAAGCCTAAGACTAAGCCTGAACCTAAGCCTAAGCCTACGCCTAAGCAAGCCAGCCAACTATGTGCGGGCCGTTCAAAACACTGCCGCTAGTTATCCGCACTGTGTTGTGTCACACGGCACTGTGCTGCTCTTTTCAATAAAAAGAGCAACGGGGGGTTGGGCAGTTGGGGGGTTGGGGGGGCTCAAAACGCAGTGTGCCGCAGACGGATGGAAGAAGGCAATACGGCAATACCTTTTCGGGGGAAGCAGGGGAAATGGCGCGAACGGGAAACGTTCTTCGAGGTAGACAGCGGGGCGCACAGTGGGAAGAACACGACCGAATGCTACTCTGACTGAAGTCAACGGGAGCGAGATCCCAAATGCCATTCAATCGATATCTTTTGCCGCTGTGAAATTTTTAATATTTCCGTTTTGTTCGATGTTTCCGATGTTTTAGCATAGCAGTTTGGTTGATCAAATAAGCAGACAATTGGCGTGCGTCTAAGTTGGACCCTGCTCTACACTAGTTCTCAAAATCTCAACAAATCCGTTGAGCAATAGTCGAGAAATGTACGATAAACCATCGGAACTAATAGGTGGCCCAATCTGTGTACCCCCCCCCCTGGCCCCTACCTCCTCAGTAGGGTAGGTATGTACTGCATGCCACGCCCATATATCACGTACAGCTTGTGGCATCTCAGGCTTGTGACAGACATCTTACAAGCCAGCTGAGCGCAAAGCATAATTCCGCTAACGAGTTCTACAGTACAGCGAGTGCGATAAAGCGCACATAAATGAGAAAAGGAACAGACGGCGTTGTGCGAACGCGAATGAGAACGCGTGTACGGTACGTTGAATATTACGGTGCGTCTCAGCCACAACCAGCTCAGCTGTCTTCTCTGTAGAACGTGCGGGCTCCCGCAATTCCCACACGTTTCGCTGAAAGGGTAATCCCCGGTTTCGTACCCTTTTTCCTACCGATGCAAAGGAAACAAACTAATGGCAGGCAACAATTATAGGCAGAGGCAATTCGCCCTTCCAATTTTATTTTCCAGCTGTTCCAATGCAGTGAAGTCGACGCGAAGTGGCTAGGCTCATACAGAACTGCGCACCCTATAATTCGTAAACCTCTTCGTCGCGTCACACTTGTCAAATTCCGATCACGCACACAAACTCTGATATGCCTATGTAGCTATTACAGTGCGCCTATTACAGTGAGTACCTACCAACTTCTGCTGAGCAATCAAAACGACCCGCGGAGCACTGGACAGCGTGGTCAGCATGACGTCAGCAATTCCTTGCTGAAGCAGGACGGTGCCGAGCCCTACATCGAATCAGTTTCACTAGATCATCCTTTCTCCAGTCATGCTTGCCGTAGAACATGTGGCGTTCTTCTTTTGTGTCTGTGGCGGCCCTCGTGGCCACTATGCATGCCTCAGACCGATTGACGTCATTTGTGTGCTGGGACATGGTCGGAGCCGTCTGGGCAGCAGATTATTCTCCTCTAAGAGCTGTGTGTCCTGGGCGTCCCTTGAGCTGCCGGCCAGCGAAAACAACCCAGCGGCAGTGACAATTCCGGCCCGTTAGGGGAGCCAGCCCCCCAGAATCGGGCTGACTGGGTCTCATCTTTCACAAGCAACGGCCGATTGTGACCAGAGGCAGCCGCGACCAGAGAACCGGCCCACAAACATACAAGCCCTACATAGAACGCGCCAGCAGTCTGTCCGCACCGTTTCTCTCGACGGGCCGACGATAGTCAGCTTTGCTTGAGCACTCAAGTCGGTCTGGATCGTGTTGAAGGCCTTGTCTTGTGCCCCGCCCCAGGTGAAGGATATGTCCTTTCTTACCGGCTATGCGTGCGTGCGTGCGTGCCTTCTCGCATATCCTAGCGCGGGACTTGTTTACTTCTTCAAGACATCCAGCAACGCATCGATCACTTTGGGATGGAGGAGCGATTCCACCAAACGTCCCTTGCTGTACACATTCGACTCTTGCATATCATGGTCATTCTTTGAAGTTGTCGGATTGTCGAGAATTGCCTTGTGACTAACTTCCGGTTCTATCTTCAGTATTCGCTTCAAATCGTCAAAACCAATTTGTTGAACAGATTTCCCCAATTTCCGGTGTTTCTCAATGAACTTTTCGTGAACGCTGTCATGTTCGTCCAAGAGATTCGGCTTACGCTTCTTGGAGGGCGCGCCACTGTCTAGAATGAACAATGCTGTGTGCGGAATGGACGAATTTCAGGCACGCACGAAGCACAAGCCCACCGTGTACGAGAAACTTTGAACCGAAAAGGTTTCAAAATCGGGTCATAAGGGCGGTTAGAGCGAAAGCGCACATTCAAGTATTCATGTTCAGCGGTCAGCGTCACTACGCAGCCCCACTGCTTTCATTCCATTCGACAACCTGTGTCTTGCCTCCTCAGCAGCTCGTTGAGCGTCTCCGCACAATCCTCAAAGCGTTCACGCGACTTGATGACGTCATCTGACGAGAAGAGATCGCTGTCCGCGAGCAGTGACACCATTGCTGCGGTCAGCGCCTCGCGTCTAAGAAAGAAGCCGCATACAAACTGAACTGGCTACATGCAGGGCTAAAGGGTCAACTGACTGGGCATCCACCGAAGTGTCCGTCGACAAAGGAACCCAAACATTGCACGAGATTGAAAAGTCGTCGCCGCAACACCTAAAGCGGCGCGCGTGCGTGCGTGCGCGCACAATGACATCACACGGAAAACACAAACCTGACGAAGTGCCACCATTTCGGCGGCACGTACAAGGTGTCGCCCTTCGCTAGCTGGACGTAATAGGGAGTTGTTTTGCTGAGCGAATTCGGCATTTCAAAGAGATTGACAGATCTGCGAATCAGTCAGAGGAATTAAGCAACGGCAGCAGACCAGACCACGCACTTATATGCAGACGGAAACATTCGAAAATGCACACGCACGCACGCACGCACGAGAAGACGGAGGATTCCTCATAGGGCACTCTGGTGGGCTTCAAGACCTCGTTGTTGACGGAGTCATTGGGAAAGAGCAGCCACTCCTTGGCGCCGTGCAACTGCGTGTACACGTTGAACGAGTACGTATCGTAGTGCAGGGGCGTGTAAGCGCCTGGACTGCCTGAAAATGCACTGCCTAACCTGGCTAAACAGCCTAGCACTATTGGATTAGTAAATATCTAAATATCTAAATCGTAATTTGCCAGAGCATATGCCGCTATGTGCATGCGTGCGTGTACTGGCCCGAATGAGTACTCAAAGTTCGGCAAACCCTGTGTATTCAACGAATCTGCATAGTTAATAAGAAAAATTTCAACACCAGATTTAAAAAAAAACAGGAAAAGACCTAGAGTAGAGACTATTCGCTTTTCGCAGCCATTCAAGTGACAATTCCTTCACCCTTGTTCTACTGCGTATGCGGTGCGGTGTGGTGTTGAGAAATCCAATCCAATCCAACCCATCCATTCCGCACACACACGCACACCATAGGTGTAGATTGGGTCAAAAGCCAGGGAGGAGGAAGGGGGTGGCTGGGGGTATCGAGGGGAGGGGTCCCCCGCCTGCCGCCATCCCGTCGGGATCGAAAATTTTGGAGGAGGGGTGGTTGAAGTGGAAGATTTTGCACCAAAATAGCGTGCAAATCGGTGCTTTTTGGTCGAAAATGTGTCAAAACAATCCCTAAATAGCACTTTTTAAGCGCTTGGGTCACACTACACTGAAACAAAAGCAAAAACACGCATCTTTAGCCAATATTTTCGATATTGGCGATGGCGGGGGGGGGGGGGTCGCTCCCGCAAAAAAGCGGAATGGCCTTGGCCGGGGGGGCTGAACCCCCCTACACCCTCCCTGAGCCCACCTATGACACACGCACGCACACACACACACGCACACGGTATCACTTTCAAACACTACTACTACTACTACTACTACTTACCCATCCAAAACGTGGAATCCACACAGTCGGCGGAGATGCCAAAAACTCCCCAGTCAATGTCTTGCAAATGTTCGCTTGGAAGCACGTCGAATAAATATTTGTAGTCGACGTACGCCCATTTATCTGCGAATTGCGAATTTGTCACATTTTCACCTTTATAACTCTCAATCAATTCGGCGAGTGTCAATTTTCGCTTTTCGGATTTGTGCTCCCACTGCGTTTCGGTGCAGTTTTTGGAACCAAATCTAAATGGATAATTGTCAAGTGGAACGACAGTGAACTGTGAATTGAATTGCGAATTCAAAAATGCAAACCTAACGTCAAATTGCGTGTCAGGGAAAGCTTTCGCTAAATTTTGAGGAGTCCAACCAAATGCGGGCCATTTGTCCACAAAACCACTCAACACAAACGGTTTGTCGCCCATTAAAATTGGTTGATCACAATCGTGATTTTCTAGCAATTTAAAATCGCGCCAAACTTGCGTCTTCCGCGCAATGGCAAGTAAACGGTGGCAAATATATTTTTTACCGTATCAGTACGTTCCTTTTATGATTCCGATTGTCCTTCAGATAAGGGATTGTTAATTGTAGGTGAGGTGAGGGGCGGGGTAATTAGAGCGTTTGCGGGATTGTGAGTACGAAGGCTATGTGAGTGGACCTAGCTACTACAATGTTTAGGTAATAGCGTTCATTCTACGTTCCAGTCTCCAGAGATGGCAGCAGTGTGCGTAAAATCTGCCGCTTGTTTTTTGACGCTCCGCGTCAGCAAGTCGACGTGTGCCCATGACTTGCGGCTGCAGTTTGGCAGTGAACAGGCGTGTCAGAGTCCTGCTATCGTTCAGCTTCGGCGATTATATGGCAGACCCTACGCGACGTGTTTACAGGATCGTGTAGGTTGAGAAACGAGCGCCCACTCTTTAAGGGATTTACGACACATATACGCGCCAAACGTTTGGTAGGGTGCTCCGACCGCTGGGTCGTAGTTTGTTCTTTCGCTTCAATTTCGCGAGCTAGCCAGACACAACAACATTTGGGACGCACACATTGCATAACTATTGTTTTTTTTGTTCCAAAGTTTCTTCTTTTCCGTTTTCCAGTATCAGAAGCAGCGTTCGCACTGAAAGTAGAAGGGCACGAGGCAGTTGCGGCAGATGGGCAGGTGCTTGACGAGGAACATGCAGCGGTGACGGCAGCGTCTGATGCGCGACAGGCAGAGCAGGAACGGACAACGACCACCGCCCGTCAACAGGCCTGAAGACACGTACGCACAGTCAGCTACTCACCCTAATATCCCCCCTTCCAATGAGTGACCAAGGTAAAATATATTGCCGTGATGTACAACGGGCGACCACTTATTTCTCCACAGACTCAATATACCAGTTCTGCGCGAATTTTTCTGGGTGGTAGAACTGAATTGCTTGAGCTTGACAGAGGGAATTTTGCATCAAAACATCGAATGCTGTGAGTGAGGAATTCCATTCAACCATGTTCTATGTTACGTTCTGCGCTCGTGTGACTGAAGTTTCCTCCCAACCTTCCAATCGGATAGAATTACACGCTGGCAAACGCACAAATTTTTGTTGTAAGCAAAAAATATCAAAGTGGCGCGACAAAGTTAGGTTGGGTGGGCAAGTAAGACGAGCACCTTGTAGGGCACCGGAAATGATGGAGCCGAAGGCGGAGCCGGCGACGGATCCGTGAGAATTATGCAGACCGTGTCCGTGGTAGTCGCCAATGTGACCTGAATTCGACCTCAAGACACGCACTGGCGCCACGGTTGCGAGCATTACATTGACTCGGCTCGCCTTTTCCATTCGCGTGTTTTTTCAATGGCTGTATACATACGTTGTTGTGTGTCTGTTTGTGCGAGCTCAGTCACTAAGGTACCCGCACTTATTCACCTCCGCAAATTTTTGCAACAGAGTCAAGTTTCATTATACTCACCACCACCTCCATAGGGGCCTCCTCCCTGCATAGAGTAGGGCCCGCCATATCCGTGCATCTCGTAAGGATTTGGATAGTGGTGATCGTGAACCCCAATGCCGTGGCCGCACACCCTCGCCTGGTGGAGTAGAAACGCCGTCGAAACCAGAAAACTGATGGCTTTCTCCATTTTCTCGAGCCTTGTATACGGATCAGTGTGGTCCTATCGATATACTCGATATTATCGACGGGTACTGCTATAGGTAGAGCACTTCTGCCTATTTTTAGCTGGGTACGTCTATGAAAGCCCAGAGAGTTTACTCCAAATAGGCAATTACTCCTACCTACACTACTCTGCACCCTACTACGTAGTGCCTAGAGATGGGAAAGCGTCAATTGATCGACGCATAGAGCTGTCCACTTTACAATGTGTGCGCGGCGGACCCCCTGCCTCCCCAACCCCATCCCGATATTGATGGACGCCGCAGATACGGTGGTGACCTTTTGGTGACGTCACAAGGTTTGTTGACGGTATAAAATGATGTTACGTGGCTGCGTGCGTGCGCGAGTGCGTGCGTGACATTTCGTTGCAATTATTGCATTTTCCAAACAAAGCCAGACTGCACCTACAGCCGTTCCGCGATGTCAAAACGGTTCCGTTCGTTGTGTTCTGCGGGGAGTGGGACTATGACGTTCGTTTGGGAATAATCAGCTCTCGGCGGCGAGCCTGGAAACGCCCATGCCGACGCCCTTAGCCATCGGCTTAGTTATGTTAGCTGGAGCGCGCCATTGTGCGCACCTTCCCGACCCGCCTAATTAATTGCGAAGGTGTGAGTGTATAGCTAGATTAGGTAGCTCCCGACTGCGCATGCGGCGAGACTACATACGTGGGTATCTAGGCGGGCTGATTGACAGCTTAGGTAGAGGTGCTATCGAGTTGGGCAGGGGCCGAGGCTAACTGACTGTCAGCTTACTAAAGCGGCTCAAAACAAGCGGTTTACACCTGGGGCGCCATTGACGTACGCAGGTCTGACGTCTTGCCTCCTGTTCTTCGTCGTCGTGAGTCAGTACCATGCGAAGCTCATTCCACCAAGGCACCAACTCGTAGAAGGCGCAAAGCGGACCCTCGTGATGGGCTCCATCGTCAGTTCAAACAAAAAGGCGAAGATTGCGATCGTCGGTGAGGCTTTGCAAAGGCAGTAAGGCACACATGGCATGGCATGGCACACGCACGCCCACGCGCCCGTACGCGCGCACCCACGTGTGGAGCGCACAGTTTCAGTGATCGAGGCATCGGCCGTTCTGCCCGACGGCCGTCCCAGCATCTCCGAGCCCTCCGGCTGTCTCCAGGCCGTCCCTTCTCTCAAGCAACAACCGCCTCCTCCCCTGTCTCCGCCTCGGTTTATCGCGGAGGAGAAGCGCAGCAGCGCGAGTCTGAGCAGCAGCGAGGACGACGAGCTCCTGCTGCCCGGCTCCTCGGCTTCGAAAAGCTGCGAGGAAGAAGAAGAGGAGGAGGACTCAAAGTCGAGCGCCAGCTTCATTTCGGCCTCGCAGTCGAGGCAGTCCTTCGCCGCCTGGACCACTCCACCCTCGAGTCCTCTGCCCGGGGAAGCGCGCAAATTCAACGTGCTCAGGTGAGTCACCGCATTTTAAGAGCCTCATAAAAAGCGCCTGGGCGCATATTTTTCACATCCGCTCTCCATCCAATTTCGGCGGGCGTTGGGAGTGACGGCTTCTCTCTGAAAGTATTGAGATCCCAGTGAGCTTCTTCGAGATCGGTGCGTGGAAGCCAAGTTACACTTCAGCCGCATCCGCTCGTTGTCGATAACTTCTCGCGGCACCGTCAAGGGTGGAGTCTCATCGCCTCAGCTGCCGCCGCGATCGCCGCAGCTGCTCGAGGTGCCGACTGACCCGGTCGTCGAGAGGATTCGCCGCTCTCAGCAGCTTCTCATCGACTTCTGTCCAAAGAACTGAACCTCTACTGAGCTCTTTCAAAATGAGCCTATCATTCCCATAGCCCTTGAGCTTTGCCCTTTGCATGGGTATGTAAAGAAAGTGCAACGCCGAAGTTGTTAGATGTGCGCGAGTTTTTCGGAGCCGTCTGATGATTGGGGAAATTGGGGATTCCAGTTGCGGAGATGATATTTGCGCGTGTGCCAAAGAAGTGCGCTGTATTTGGCCTGAGGAATGGTGCGCTTCAAAGCATTACTCATTAATTGCAGCGGAGACCAACGGGCAAGAGAACTAAGCACCCGTATGTACCCTGACCATGACATCTACCCATGTACCTTTCCGGGGTATACCCTGGAAACATGCAGACATGCAATCGTGCAAGCCATCCCACACGGCCACACCTGTACGAGCGTAGGTAAACAGAAAGCAAGGAAAACAGACCGGATTGCTTTCTGCAATAATGCGTCATTCTTTCGTCAGCCGCAGCGCTTCTAAACCTAGGTATCGTTCGTCCACTCATGCAAAATGCCGACCTTGTCTCGTCCTCGAGCAGGTGACAGTTCAAGCCTACACTGTGGTCTGTGGGTACCACGTACTCTGTGTTGGAAGATTGCGCTGGCGTTGCGGCTCTGGCTGACTCATCAGTCAGCCATAGCGAAGTGTGCATGTGTCCTTTGCACGACAACTGTAAGTGTAGAATGTCCAGTCTTCCGTCGCACTATCAGCGTTAGTGCGAGCGTCGCGCACCGAGTGGCTTACGCAAGCGCTCCCGCTGATTGCGAGACTGTGCCGCTCCTTTTATGCTGCCAGCGCTGCCCAGCGGCTTTACATTGACGCTCAACTGCCAAGACTAAACCACCCAGAGTCCTCTGCAAGCTGCTGCTCATTTGCATACAGTAGACAGCGCGGTGAAGAAAAGACGAAGAATGGAGAACCCCAGCGAAGTCATCCCTGAGACCCGTGTGACGTACTCGCGACTGGAGAAGCTGCTGCAGGATGCGCTGGAGACCCAAGAATGCGAACCAGCACCGCTGAATGCACAATTCAATTCAGAATCGTCAAGGTGTCGATCGAGTGGTCGGTGGAGTCGCCAGAACTGCCCGCGAGCGTCATCCTGAAGACGCCCAGCCAACAGAACGCGCAAGAATTGCAAAAGACTTTTGAAGATGTGAAGGAGGTGCGGCTTTACGGTTTACGTACGGCTTTACGTTAGCGCATTACGGTTACGGTTACATGTTACGGTTACGATTACATACGGCAACGTACGATTACGCACAATGCGTGTGCATGAAAGAGTGCGCGAGGTGTATGCGAGTTGAGTACGTATGTAGGTATGTACGTATCATGTACCTAGTGCCTACGTGGTATTTTACGCATTCTCGAACTAAATACAACTTTACAAGATATTGAAAGACATGAGTGGCATCAAAACAATACAACTTATGTTGTATGTTGTGTTATGGTAGATCGAATAGACTCGAATGCAAGGCTAATTTTGCAGCATATTTTAGCTGGGTGAGGATTTAAAAAAGTTTCACGAACAAGTCAAAGATGACGAGGCCACCAACAACTTTTATGAAAGAGTAAGCATTTTTGTTTCACTCAGCTGGACTAGCAACGTATACTACCCATCCATTCTCAGGTCCACAACCAGGAGTGCACATTCTACGCGTTCGCGAAGGGCAAAGAAGCGAAACTGAAGATACCTATAGTTTATTTTGTGGAGAAAATCAACAAGGCCAACAAGGAAACCGGTTTAATCGTGATGGAAGACCTGTCGGACAGAGGCTTTGTGAGACACATTTACGATCACGCCGAACTGCCTCTGCTGAAAGACGTAAGGTTCCACGCACCCATATAAGTGCATGAGTGCGTGTATGCGTGCGTGCGTGCAAATTATTGAGTCCAATGCGTCTAGCTGGCCGCCGCTTTGGCTCGGTTGCAAGCGGTGTCGCTAAAAGACCCCTCTTGGCAGCAAAATCCAGAGCTGAACAAGACCATTTTCGAATTGACGGCCACTTCGACGACCGATAAAGTTACGCCCGAACTCATGGAGCAGGGCAAGCAGATGAACGTGACGCAAATGAAGCAGCGGCCTCAGTACTACACCGAAGCGATAATTGGAAAATTTGAGAAGTCGATCAAAAGTAGCATGAAAGAAGCGACGGACGAGTATGCCGACATGGCCACAGTAAGCTCTACGATTTTTGGATCCCAACAAAAAAAATTCTTTTTTTAAGAACTTTTCAGAAGTTACTCCCCCCCCCCGTCGGTTAAGTCGGTTCTATTCTGCGGCGACATGTGTTGTGTATCTATATTTTAAAAAGTACATTTTAGGCGCATAAAAGGCTTGGCATTCCGGACGTCTTGTGTCATGGTGACTTTCACATTAGCAACATTTTCTTGAAGAAAGACGAAAAAGGCGATGAACGACTGGCCGCCATCTTTGATTGGCAGGTTCGAGCTTTTGTTACGCCCAAAACGGCGTTGCGCACGTCGGCCAGATTTATATCGCGGCGTCGTTTCTCTGTTCAAATTTCTGCCTTGCTGTAACCATAATAAATGTTCGTCCGAATGTTACGCCCGTTTAGTTATGCCACGCTGGTGCGCCAGTAGAAGACTTTGGGCACTTCCTTTCCATGTCGGTGGATGGGCCGACGCGCAGGGCGCACACAATGGAGGTGCTGCAGCACTACTACGACACGCTGCAGGAGGAAATGGGAGACGAGCCTGCGCCTTTCACTCTGGATCAAGTCATCGAAAACTACAAGTGCGGTTGCGTCCAACGGTCGCAAACGTCCTTCGCTAGCCAGCCTCCTGTAAACTATGACTGAGAACACCCCATTTGCTCCAGCGAGACCCTGTGTTCACATAAGCCATGAATGGGGAGGGAGGGAGGGTTGGGTGAGGGTTGAGGTAAAACATATTTAGAAAGAAACTGTGGAGGTGTTGGGGAGCTGGGTGAGTGCGCACTGGGCGAGAGGGGGGGGGGGGGCTGCCGCAACCCCACCACCCCGCCGTCAGTTTACAACGTGAGAGCAATCAAGCTGCTGTTGGAGCAAGTGTCCCGTCCTCAGTGGCGTCTGCGGTGACCATTCCAATACCCAAGATTTGGTGCTGTCCAGTGTTGTCCATGTTCTCGGCTGCAAAGTTGCAGGCAGATCTTCAAACTGGGCGTGATCACTTGGGCGACGAGCGCGCCCCTGGACGTGCCCTTCGAGAAGGCCGCAAGCAAGGAGCGCGCCAAGGAGAACTTGCTCAAGAACGCAGTCTGCTTGTGGGAGGAGCTCATCGACCTTGAAGACCATGGCAACGTTCCCTGGAACTAGAAGTCGATAGAACACGTGCAATTCTCCACACACTGCATTTCCTGTTAGAGACTGCTTGGGAAATATACCTATTCACCCCCACGAAGTCAGAATATCGAGTTCTTGTGCGCGTGCGATTGCTTGCATTCACTGCCTGTGCTTGCGATTGTGATGATGTCGTTCACTTCTTCAACTACTGGTATACACGTGTAGTTGGTAACTATAGAAAACCATTTGCAATTGTGCGTTTCTATCGCAATGTGAGTATGTGACACCGGGATTCTTCGGCGAGCACTGATGCAAGCTTTGAGTTTTCTAAGAATGGTGGGCACTGGCGTATCCAGGGGAGGGCAATAGGGACAATTGCCCTCCCCAGATGTCAAGACTGCTCCCTCCAGATTTGTCAGTGGCGTTGACCTAAATGCACCTACTGGCACACCGGTACCCTACTTTAGTTTCACCAGATCTTTTTTGTCGATTTCTTGGCGATTTGCGTCCCTAAAATGTGAAAATTTCTGCTTGCGGCGCGTGTTGACATCTTGCCGCACACGCGCAAGCTTCTGCTGGGATGATGATCACACTACGGGGAAGTACAGGAGGCGGGTGTAGAGAGGGTTTCCATACCACCCTTGGAATGCCATACCACCCTTGGAATGCCCTGTATCGACACTTATACTTTTTCATGTCGATTTCATGCTGTTTGCTCGAGTTACAACAATCCTTCATCGTCCGACACAACAAAAATTACTGTAAAATGACGCAACATTCGAAACGCGCTGGTTTCAAAACGGATTTACGCGGGGCCAATTGTCAACAAAACCTTAGCGTCTTGTCTACCTACAGTTATAATATGGCACTCGAAAAAAGACCCTGTACAATACATTGAAACATTCTAACACAAACACATTCTGATATCTTATAATATATAGTAGCCATAAGAAACGTGAATGTAAACAAACTTGACTCTATACAGGGTGGCCCACCCTCGCCTTCCTCTGTTTGATCGAGTATATCTCAGGAGTGGATGAAGCGATTTTGATGAAATTTTAAACACTTGTAGTAGTCACTCTAACTTAGACTTCCTCCAAGTTTCAGCCAGATCTATCGCGTTGTTCGAAAGTTTTGCGCAAAATAAAATATTATCGGTAAACTGCGTGTCTTTAAAGTACTGTAGCCAAACTTTTTAAACGAAACAAGTCCTTCCGCCCCAATGTCGTGGCAAAAATTCTCGCTGGAACAGCGCGTTTATCTTGTAAAACAATTTTATAAAACTGACAGTCAAGCTGAAGTCATTCGTCGCTTCAAAGCTGAATTCCCAACGACAAAGCCTCCATCGAACCACACGGTCTCTGCGACCGTAAAGCGCTTTGAGGAGACTGGCTCAGTTGGAAATCGTCCCCATCCGATGCCAAAGCCAGTCAGAACTGCATCGACGGAACAGCGGGTCTTGAGCGCGATCGCAAAATCGCCTGAGAAGTCGACGCAGCGATCAGTGATCAAACGTTACGAACAATGTGTGATTTTTGACGGCGGTCATTTTGAAAACTGAAACGACACTCGATTTCTCTAAAACTTGGAGGAAGTCTAAGTTAGAGTGACTACTACAAGTGTTTAAAATTTCATCAAAATCGCTTCATCCACTCCTGAGATATACTCGATCAAACAGAGGAAGGCGAGGGTGGGCCACCCTGTAGATGTTTGCGTGTTTGTCATGAGATTACTACGGATAGGCAGCGCCTCCGCCACATTTTATGTGGGTTGGTGTGTGGTCCACAATCAGTCTGTACGCCTTGTCGCCACAGTAGTAGCTCGCACTCCAATATTCTCTTCTTGTTTCTTCATCCATGGCAGTCGAGAGCACCCATACGTCTGGAGGAAAGCGTTTCTAGCCGGCGTCGACAGGGCGAGTATGCAGTAGGGATTGATGTAGGAGAAGACATCCACAGACGCATTGCTGAAAATGTATGAGTTGGTGTGTTAGAATGGTAGCCACACTGTGTTTGGTTCGGGTCCTTAGCTAGTCGTTTTGGAACGAGCTGAAGAGAGAGTGTTTTGTCAGCCAGAGTGTCTTTGACGCATTTATTCTGCCAACTGTGGTTTGCAAGCTGACCTTTATATTTTTTTCTAAATACACAACTGCTCGACTCACCAAAGGTCGATGAGAACGAGGTAGAGCTGCGGAAAGAGAATGATCGCGATGAACGAGCTCGCAGTGATCAGTTCCGCGGAAACGATCAGTGCTGCGCATGCGGCCAGCCGAACCTGCCAAAGCACCCTACCTTTAAAATCGGCCAAGCAGAACACCACCTCTGTGGGAGTCCTGCCACAATGTTGAGTGAAGGTGAATCGTGGCCACTCAATTTACTGAACATTCTTGTACACAGCGCACAGTACATTTTGTACATACACAGTACATTTTCGCGCTTTTCGGGTTTATTGTACACAGTATGTGCATTCTGAAGAGCTGTACTGTTCGATACTGTACGGTTGAACCGTAGACCAAACCTCAGTCTTGTGAATTTTGGTTGTGCGGTTGTTCTGTAGAGCTGTAAATGGCAAGGAGGTGCTTAGAGTTGTTCTCATATTATTGACTTGTGGCGCTTTCAAACGCAAAACACACAGTACGATAGATTATTGGCACCACCACACTGTTCAATCAATGATAGATGACAGTTGTAGTTGCCAAGATACATACAGTAACTACTGTTAATCATGTAATAGTGCCAGCAATTTTCTTCCATTTTTTTTTCACACGTCCTAGTTTCATTTTTTGGCTATGCTGCACACAGCTCCTCTAAACAAACTCAGACTTCAACAACGTCAACGTGGATGCTTCTTGACTAAACTTCGTCAAATAAAACTGGAATATTGCGAGCTTTATGCGCAAGAAAAGGATGGAACAGCTGAAGTTTAGTCCGCGTTTGTCTTTTTAAGTTCAAAACACTGCTAGAGACCATGCTAGAGCATTTTTCATCGTGCCAGACCATGTACTGCTGCTAGCACATTTGCAGTTCCTCTGCAGCAGCTCTGTTGTCTCTAGAGGTGGTGCCTTTTACAGCTCTATTGCCTCGAGCGGAACGATCTGTCTCCTCTGCCTAACGATGGAGAGCGTCGTGACGCCATAGCAGCAGAGACTCGCTACTGCGCTTGACGTCAGCAGCACAGCGTTCACGAGAAAGACCCAGTCCTGCAATTCCGGGTGGATCGCCTGTGGCTGTAGAGGGCAGCGGATGGCGCAGTGGTAGAGAATCGGCCTCATGCACACTCTTTACTGGGTTCGATTCTTGACGGACCTATACTAACGAGGATTTCCCTGTCAATGCATTTTCTTCTGCTGTCGCTGCCCTAGATTACAGGTGGCGTTCCCCCGAATGTCCCGAATGTCTATGGCGGCCCTCGTGTCTCGTGTTGTGCCTCTAGACAGGAAGGCGTCACGGAGAAGATGAGTAGGTATGCTGCGTGTGTATATGGGCCATACACGACCTCCTAACGTTGCCCCTAACAACAACTCCAACAACAACCACTGGTATGGAGTGGATGTTATACTCTGTCCGCACGGCATGAGTGTACACATGATAGTGTACTTTGTGACTGTCACACAAGCCATGTCCATACCTGCCTCGAACCGTGAACGGGCAGCGGCGATGCATACTCGACGCCGTCTGATGTGTTGGTCAGTTGGTAGAAGCAGCGTTCGGCCGATTTTCACAATTTTTGTCGCCAGTTGAGTAGAATTAATGAACAATTACAGTATACTAGGAACTTAGAAAAAAATCAAACAGAGTACCCAGTGTTAAATGGCACAGGCTGTGTACCATTGTTATGATTTACAATTACACTCTCAGCCCAACGCATGTATAGTAGAACGGGCTCCACGTTGCTCCCCAGATACTGTATAGGCCGACAGTTGATATGGCAAGGATGACGGCTAGAGTCACTTTTGGAGTCCACAACTGAAACCGTGTACTCACAGTGTAGAAGGTCCGGTTTCTTTTCAAAGTTCTCACTCAGAGAGCTTTAGTGCGAACCTTTTATGTGTCACACGAAAACGGGCCTGTGACATGTTTGCATGCATGTCGCCAGCAAATCTAAAGCCAACCTGTTTATAGGTGTCGGGATTGGAGATGGCCATCATGCGATTGACGGAGATGGCAAAGACGCCGACGAGTTGGCCTGTCTGCGCGTAGACGAACCAGAGATTGATGAGTGGGCCCAGCCACTGTGAGTAGGGCAAGTAGAGCTGCCGCGTGAGAACGCCCCACGCCGGCAGGCGCTCCAGGAAATACACCTCACCCAGCGTCAGCAAGTCGAAGATGCCCAGCGTGAAGCTCTGCAAAACGAAAGAATCAGCGCATACAGTAGATTCAGCAGTACAGTACAGTAGACTACGGAAGCGCGTACAACACCCACGTACATAGTACGTGCCACGCACGCATTTTTTTATAACTGCAGTGGAGCGAGTCCGCGACATTTTAGGTACGCTCCTTTTGACAGTGTCGTGAAAAATAAAACGTGAAATTACGAAACAAAATTGCCTATATCGTATGTACAATTATTTTTAATTACCGGAAACTTGTTCTGTACTATACCCACACACGAGAAGGAAGCTGTAGGAAAGCTTTTCCTGATGAGCAGCTAACAAGAGCTATAGCTACCTCCTTTATGTACACTGTAGGTTGCCTCACTCAAGTACTACTGTAGTAGTTGCGCGTCAGCGCATCTGTTGATCGTATCGCATCGTACAGTACTGTACCAGGTGAAAGAACGGGGTGCCCAATGACTCATCACGGCGATTCTTGAAGAGAACGATCAGCAGGAGGACGTATATGGTCGAGGAAAGCGACGAGGTCGCTACGAGCCAGCCCTCCAAAGGGTGGAAGTTGACTAGCGGCATGCTTGAACTGCAGATTGGGCCCCTCCTCACTCTGCCAAGGTCTGCAAAACGCAATCGCTTCTTGCTGACTGACTTGACTGAAAGGGGCAAAGTGCGCCGAGGTTGCTGAACGGTGCGCAAACAAGTGCGGTGCGGCGCACGCAACCAGCCCTCCCCCCAGCAAATGAAATGACGGCTGCAATCGCGTGCGCGCATTGTCCGAGCGAAAGCTTCCTCGATGACGCCCCGCGCACTAGAGAACGAAACGAGCTGCAGATTCGGGCCCATCACCCAGGCCCGGCTCGGCCCGGCCCGAACCACCCGTGCAAACGACTCATGCAAACGCACATCACAACTGCCTCTTAACGACGAGGCAAAAGAATCTTGCGTTCCGGCTAAATAATCAACAAGCCGACGATGCATTCACAAATTCGATTGCGTCTCTTGTTGACCAACACACGAAGCGAAAACACTGCCAGAGCCCTCCAAACCTGATCGAATAGAGTGACTCTGGCGAGCGATTCTTATGTGAGATTCGGCGTACGTACAGACGCACGCACGCACGCACGCACGCACGCACGCACGCACGCACGCACGCACGCACGCACGCACGCACGCACGCACGCACGCACGCACGCACGCACGCACGCACGCACGCACGCACGCACGCACGCACGCACGCACGCACGCACGCGCACGCACAAGCGTACACAGAAGCGCACGCACGCACGCACAAGCGCACATAGGTACTGTAGGTACATACATATGGTGTATGGTGGGCTGCGAATATGCACTCAAATTCGGCCCAGTGCGGTGGACTCAGTTAGAATCACCCACTCAGCTGTCGGTCTTTGAAAATTGACCCCTTAGAGAACCCTTAGAAAAATCTACTGAAAGGCTCGCGTTTAGTTCACCTACGTACGGTAGCTGTAGATGAAGGTACGTACTGAACTCGACCCATGTTAAAGAATAGAAGGCGTAAGACACTGTGCACACACGCATGCACGATGTCCTAATGATGTTCCCTGATTAGTGCGTTTCCCTAGTGGGTAACAGAGAGGAATTGCATAAAGTAAAAGGAAAACGCGATTGACGACAGCGTGCAGATTCTATGTCACATGCGTTATCTTTTTTGTGCTGATAGTGATGGGTATTTTTACAGAACTCGAGCGAGCTGGTAGGTACACCGCAACGCGCACTTTCCGCGCCAGTCCTACTACAATATACGGTAGCTTTGTAACATTGACCCGAAGCATACCGTAGATGTTTTACCCGTGGTGCAAGACATTTCAATCTTACCTTCGGCAAGGGTACTGCAAATTCAAAAATTGATCTCGAAATAGAAACGTTAGATATTTAAGGTTTAAATTTGGCTTTGCTTATGTTGCCATCCGCTGTTGCTTGTCTGCTACGCAATCTGTTGTCAAAACGACGGGTCAATGTTACTGCCCTCCTTTGTCAGAGACAGAGCTCTGAAGTAATCACTATGTTTATCAATTGTGATCACTCTCCAAACACCTTCATGCCGATGGTGGCAAAGAAGTAGACGCTGACCATTGTAATTAGAGTCATCAGCAGAAAGAAAAGGAGTTGTTGACTTTTGTGGGGCTAAAGTTATAAAATCCATGTGCACGTGTACAAGTGTACCGTAAATCCTCCAGTGACGCCCCCTCCAATATTGCCCCTCCCCCAACAGTACCCGTGTGCGGAGACCACACTGTCCTGGGGCACTATTAGAGGAATTACGGTAGTGGTGACCCTCACGCAAGCACAGACCTTTGCGAGAGTAGCAACTGCCTCAGGCGTCGCGCTTGCGGACGCATTTGCCTTGCCATCCCACTTGCCCGCTCGTTGACTAGCTTTGCCATCCGCCAGGCGCATCGCGGACATGCCAATCGAGGCTGCGACGAGCGCGACCCACAATCCCACCACAACCATACGCGGCGTCGTCGATTCGAACGAGAAAGTCACCGCCAAATAAATGGCCCCTTCTGAAAGTTGTCTGAAGTATAGGTTTGGGACACGCACGCACGAACGCACGCTCGCTCGCTCGCTCGCTCGCTCGCACGCACGCACGCACGCACGCACGCACGCACGCACGCACGCACGCACGCACGCACGCACGCACGCACGCACGCACGCACGCACGCACGCACGCACGCACGCACGCACGCACGCACGCACGCACGCACGCACGCACGCACGCACGCACGCACGCACGCACGCACGCACGCACGCACGCACGCACGCACGCACGCACGCACGCACGCACGCACGCGCGCACGCACGCACGCACGCACGCACGCGCGCACGCAGGAGTTGCTTTGACTAACGTGAAGCGGTGTACGCGAGTAGTCCCAATGATCGGTGCACCCAGTTGAAGAGCGGTCGTTTGGGAGTGCCTGGATGGCATCTCAGCAGCGCATTGAGTGGCTGAAGCCAGGCGAGTAGCAGGGCAATAGCGCCAGCCAACGCGTGCCACTGTCTAACGGTCCACTCGAAGGACAGGTCAGTGGGGCCGGACCAAGCACGCTTGACCCACCACACCGACACTGCAGCCAGCGCTGTCATTACCATCGTAACTGAATTCAACAGACGGTGCATCTGAATGAGCACCCCTGCCTGCGCAACAAACGTTTCTTACGGACTCTGCTCATTTACCTGAAACCACAAGGGCTTGTCAGCTATTCGGCATGACAACTCGCGAAAGAACCTGGCGTAGAGGATCGCTGGCGTCGTGCAGCACCACCATGCAAATATCATAAAAGTGGCTGAACAAAAAACCTTGCGGTGTGTACTGTATGTACCAAAATACAGTAGAAATGTACCTACCATGGACTGCTATCAAAATCAGCTTCGTGGAGTCACTTTCCGATCCGACGCTGCTACTTGTCGTCACTTTCACCGCACTACTAGAGAAGCTTCTGTGTTCGTGATACTTCAATCCTAAAAGCAAGTCTATTTCTCTACCGTACTGTAGACAGCTTTACACTGGAACATGTAATGGTGGAATGCTGTTCAAAGCTTGCCATTATCCTTGGCTTCCCCAACTGCCATGATCAAGAACGTGTCGGAGTCTAGGGATCGCACTTGATCCTTTCCCGCATTGATTGGATTCAGTCTCACTGAGAATCGACACACTGCCAAACCATCGACCGTGCCCACAGTCACCGAGTCTTTGACCACGACCTTCTCTCTCTCCCCCTGCAACAAACCATGCGACATCAGAGCAGTGCAATGGTTCGAATAGAGGCGAATAGGCGCACAATGACCTGTGAAAGTCGCGCATATGGATCGTTGCCGCGTGGATTTTGCCCCAAGTGCACAGTGTCCTCCCCATTGCCCACTACACAGTCGATGACCATGGCTGGAGCCTGCAATAAGTATGCGAGCTTGTAGGTTGTAAGCACACTGCAATTTTGAGGTGTCAGCGGGGGGTATGCGTGCGTGCGTGCGTGCGTGCGTGCGTGCGTGCGTGCGTGCGTGCGTGCGAGCTCGCACCATGGCGGCCGCATCACTGAATCCGGCCGCAACATATTTCTTTGCTGCTCCATCGGCAAATCCCAGCTGTGCTGTGGTCTCAAAGTCAATGACTTCGCCATCCGACTTCGCACTGTACGTGACTCCGTACGTGCAGTTTGTGGACAGATCGCACCCATCCGGAATGACAAAGCAACCCTTAGTCTCTCCACAACCTTGGGAAGACACCTTCGCCAGAGCACTGACGATGGGCGTCTGGCTCACCCAAACAGACAGCCACAGAAAAGAGAAACGAAGCACGGACATGATCCCGCAACGACCAACAAAATCTAATAAGGAAAAGAGTAAAAATACACACCGTTGTCAAAGCGCGCACAGAATTCGAGGGCACTTATTCGCGTGCGTCTTTTACGCTTGTTATGACAATTCAAAACGACAAGACTGTCTGCGATTGCACGAAGACTTATTCCAAAATCTACTATATACAAAGTGTATGTAGAAGAACACACACACACACACACACACACACACACACACACACACACACACACACACACACACACACACACACACACACACACACACACACACACACACACACACACACACACACACACACACACACACACACACACACACACACACACACACACACACACACACACACACACACACACACACACACACACACACACACACACACACACACACACACACACACACACACACACACACACACACACACACACACACACACACACACACACACACACACACACACACACACACACACACACACACACACACACACACACACACACACACACACACACAACAACGGCCAGTAAAGCCCGATTTACAGCCGCCGGATAGTCCGCCGGACTATCCGCCGGACCCGCTCGCGGACCCGGTCTTTCGATTTACAGCCGCCGGATAGTCCGCCGGACTATCCGCCGGACTCGAGTTGACCAACTTTCAATAAAGTCCGCGGACTAGTCCGCGGTCTTTTTTTGAATCTGGCGGAAACGCCTTCCGAGTACAGATATTGCGCAAGTTTTGGTACTTGGAAGTTTCTGAAAGCGCACTTGGAAGTTTCTTGCCGCTGCTGCCCAGCGGGAGAGCTAGAATTGAACGTAATTTTTGTTCTTCTTTCATAATAGTGCTTTCGCTGAGCTCTGAGGTGGCGCTGTTGAGCTGGCCGGTCGTCGCGCCGACGCTTGTTTCGAATTGTTTTTTACCGTACCGACAAAAGTACCCGTTCAAAAGAGGGTGTAGACGCGCATTTCTAAAAAAAGACCGGCGGATAGTCCGGCAGCTGTAAACGCGCCTTTTGACCGACGGACTCCGTGTCCGAGTCCGGGGCCGGGTCCGAGTCCGTGACCGGGTCCGGGTCCGGCAGCTGTAAATCGGCCTAATAATAACTAGGTACCTATGCCTAGTCCTGTTGCGATGACGACGGGTAGCCGCCACTGCTGCTATTGCTTGGAGATTGATTTGGCGCGCGTAAACGGCATGTAATTGAAAAGCCAGAACTCAGTGAATAACAGAAGCCAAGCCTAGCAAAGCGCCTGGAAACCATGGAAACGAAGTTTAGCTGATAAAGGGGGGGGGCTAATAGAGCATGCAATATGTAGACCTACAGGGTGGCCCAAAAAAAGTACCCCCTCTTTGTTTTTAGCTTATCATGGTCCTCCATTGAGATATTTACTTGAAATTTGGCACGCTTGTAGCCTCATTCAATCTATACACCCTCTCCAAATTTTATTGGAATCGCGCCCGGTTTAAGTGACTTACGTCATTTTTTCAATAGTCGCTCAAATTTCGAAGTGACAGACCACATTGAAGTGGCTCAAAAAAAGTACCCCCTCTCTAACTCGGGCGTTACCAGTCGGATCTGCCTCAAACTTTGCAGCCAGAAAGGCACCCATATGCCCACCTCACGTCTAAAATTTCAGCGTCATCCGTTCAGGCACGCGCGAGTTTTGGATTACTAGGGTTCCGATAGAAAGACCCAGTGTTGTGCACAATTGAGTCCTTAATAGGATCATGTGCCACCTATTTCCCTACTCCATCGATCATTCTCATTCTTCTTGGATCGGTGTCTCTAGTCCTTAATGGCTCCTAGTGATGCTTTGTAACATTTCACCACTTAGCATATTCTCCTTCTAAGCAGTCGCTCCACCACACTGCAAACCATGTCAATCATGCACATTTTCTACTTGTGTTGGCAGTTTGAAACAGTGGATCTCATGCAACATATGAGCCTGGGACTATGTAATTTTCATTCAAGAGTATGCAGTAGCATATAGGTATGAAGGTTGCTCGCCAAGAGAGGTGCTCAGCGTTTGTGTTGTTGTCCCCCAATGTAGAATGCTTTGGAAAGCCTCCAGACTTCCGTTTCTTCTTCAGTTTCTTTCTTCAGTTTCTTCTTTAGAACCTTTTCTAGAGTTTACCAATAACGCGCTAGAATTCAAAAACGCGCGATGCCGCATTCGATGACCTCAGAAGAAGGCGGTTCTTTTGCGCCATAACGCGCCGAAATCCGTTCAGGCAATCAAAAGTTAGAGGCGATCGAAGTTTGAGGAATCCGCACTGGGAATGTCGTCTCATATTAGGGGTCAGACGCTGACGCGCTGACCCTGATAAACAGCTGTGCCGCATGTTACTCGCGAATGGTTTGATGTACAGGCACGTATGATGGCTCAATGGAATGCGCTCGATGCCGAGATTGTTATGGGTGGGTTGAATTGCCATATGCAAATGCATACGGTAATCGAAGTAAGTGCGTGCGTGCGTTCAAGTGTGTGAGTGCGTGCGTGCGTGCGTGCGTGCGTGCGTGCGTTTTGGTACGTGCGTGCGTGCGTGCGTGCGTTGCGGTGCGTGCGTGCGTGCGTGCGCTTTGGTACGTGCGTGCGTGCGTGAGTGCGTGCGTGCGTACGTGCGTGCGTACGTGCGTGAGTGCGTGCGTGAGTGCGTGCGTGCGTGCGTGGGTGCGAGCGTGGGTGCGTGGGTGCGTGCGTGCGTGCGTTCGTTTCGGTGCGTGCGTGCGTGCGTGCGTGCGTGCGCGCGTGCGTTTCGGTGCGTGCGTGCGTTTTGATGCGTGCCTGCTGACTGTCTCAGACTGTTTGAGTGGTGGGAACATACATATGTAGCCAGCTTTGTGAAATGGGGAGGGGGGAGGAGCGCCAGAGACCATTCTGGGGTTGGGGGTAGGGGGGGGGGATTGGATATGAGTAAAGTTCCGACAGCAGGGGTGTCAAACACCCCCCCCCCCCACCGCCGCTTAAATGTATGGGTGGAATGCACTAAATGTTTTCATTTAATTCTTGATGATGTCAGCCAAAAAAAATGTCATTCTGAAGCGCCAAAAAAAAAACGCAAAAAAAGTCAGGCGCTGGCAGGGAGAGACAGCAAAGTGACGTAGAATGTATCGATTTCATAAGGGGATGCACCACACAGAAGGCGCGCGTGCGGGATTCGAACCCGCGACCTCTCGATTTGTAGTCCAAGTAGATGTTTGAACATTTTCAAAAATTTCGCTGCAACGGCCGCGAATAGGGCACGTGTTATGACTCGATCGATTCCCCTTTGGAAGGCGGTTCTTTTAAACTGTTACTCGCTAAAATCTTTTAAAGCAAGCAAAAGCTAAAGGTGATCGAAATTTCAACTGTCACCTGAATTGTGGGTGCGCCACGAGGGTCGAGCATCGAGACATAGACGTCGGAGCCGCCCGATTTGTCGAAAGGGTACTATTCCAGGTCCTGACGGTCAATTTTCATCCTTGCAGAACAGCTCTGCGATGAACGTGTGAAGCGCCTATAGCTGACAAACTTTCAGCCCAAAATCCCAAAAATTGAGGTGGTTTGACAACTGGCGAGCGAGATATGCGCATCGGAGCCATCGAATTTGTCGAAAGGGTACTATTCCAGGTCAGGACGATCAACTTTCATCATTGCAGCAAAGCTCTGCAATGAACGTGTGAAGCACCTATAGCTGACAAACCTTTTGGGCCCAAATTTGCGAAATTTTAATTGCCCATATCTAATTACATGGCTGGAATTCCAAACGTCTGGAAAGCGTCCTAGACTTGCCTTGTAAAACTGTTCACGAAAATCAAAAAAACATTTGGGGGTTTACTCGGCCTTTTTTCGAGTTTTACTCTTGGTGGAAACCACCTGAAAAAGGTGTCCAAGGTAAAAAATCGATAATTGGTCAAAATCCGCAATATCTCCTGATCGGTAAGATGTTCAAACTAATCCTTTAGAGTGCAAAGTTGTTGCCAGGGACTGGATAGGCACTCCAAGTTTTATCCTGATTGGTTGGGGCTCTAGCAAGCAGAGCGGTGGTCCAAAAACTGAGTGGAGAACATGAAAAAAAAAGACGTTTCTTCGGAACATTTTCTGGAGTTTACCAATAACGCGCTAGAATTCAAAAACGCGCGATGCCGCATTCGATGCCCCAGAAGAAGGCGGTTCTTTTGCGCCATAACGCGCCGAAATCCGTTCAGGCAATCAAAAGTTAGAGGCGATCGAAGTTTGAGGAATCCGCACTGGGAATGTCGTCTCATATTAGGGGTCAGACGCTGACGCGCTGACCCTGATTGCTGTCCATCTGCTGGGATGTGTCTGTAGTAGGCCTCTTCTGGTTACATAAACTGTAGAGCATTATTGTTTTGTCAGAACGAGCTACTGCAGTAAGCTGCAGGTTTGCTGTCCATCTGCTGGTACGTGTCTGTAGTAAGCCTCTTCTGATTGCATAAACTGTACAGCATTATTGCTTTGTCAGAATGAGCTGCATGAGCTGCTGTAGTAAGGTTCAGGTTTGCTGCCCATCTGCTGGGATGTGTCTGTAGTAGGCCTCTTCTTTTTCTTCTTCACTGAGACCGGCCCTGACGACGGCTGCGACGTATCGGCAGGCGACGCAGGGGCTGAGAGCGTCCGTGCTTGGCGCTATATACTCTCAAATGGCCTAAAACGAAGGTTGATCGCCCGGCCCAGGGGTGAGCCAACTGGTGCCGGGCGGATAGTAAAGCGAAGGCGGCGAGGGTTAGTCGCCGCCTGATAGTATTCTAGGTGCGCAGCAACCTGCGTACCTAGTTATAGTATATGGTGAGTAGGCGTTCCCCTCGGGGCCCGCCTACTTGAAGATGGGCGACGACTCATCATTCTGCGTGTCCTCCAGGAGAGGATCCGCGGCGGGAGGGATCGAGTCGGCCATGGTGAGCGCCTCGGCGGACGCCACGAGGGCGCTCTCGCACGCGGCCTCCTCCGTGGCCTTCTGTTTCTCGGCCTTTCGGTACTCCGGCGACACGAGCTGGATCATGCCGGAGCCGTAGGTAACCACCATCTTGGCCGCGCAGAGGGCCGCGTAGGACGCGTCCTCGACGAGCATGCTGATGTTGGTGGCGTCCTCGTGGCCGGGCTTGGGAGACGAGCGCGTCACCCGCCACTCGCTGGTATTGAGGCCCTCGTTCTGCCACTCCAGGAGTTGCAGCACCTCCTTGATGTCCGAGACGTCGCCCAGGAAGGTGCCATGGATGGGGTGAGTCAGGCCAACGACCACCTCGTGAGGCGCATCGATGATCCAACTCTGCCCCTCCCACGGCGGGACCACCGGGACGAACGTCTCTCGCAACCAATTGAGCGTGCGCGCGTCCTTGGGGGCCAGCAGGAGGGCTCCGCTGCGTCCAACGCGACCCCACTCTCCGAAGAGGAGCGGAGGCGCGCTCCAGTCGGCCTTCATAGTGGCGAGGATCCGCTGGTGGAGGAAGTCCAACAGCATCTTGCCCGCCTCCTTGGTCAGCTTGCGCTTGTCCGCAAGGCCAATGCCGATCAGCTTCGCCCACTGCGGGGGTTGTGGGGGCCGTTTGGCCACGCCACCCACCGCAGCGTTCTCGGCTGGGCAAGGGCGCTTGCAGGTCGGCGCCGTCTTGGTGGCTGAGGAGGTGTCGGAGGGCGGCGAGAGGGCCGAAGAGGCCGCCGCTGCTCTTTCCCGCCTCAGTCGGCGTTTCTGACCCGGCCGCATGCCTCGCTTGCCCGTCCCCAGGACCGGCGTCGAGGGGGCCTTGTCGTCCTTGTCGCCTTTCGGCTCGATCGCGTCCACCTGCATCGCCTGCTCGCCGTCGCCGCTCTCGCGCACGTCAGACATCTGAGCAAGGCAGAGATCGGTTAAGGCACTTGGCGCAGCAATGCTGGCAGATTGAATTAGAGCAATAGTAAGGGAGAAAATGACAAGCATTTCCATTGATAGTTTACTCCTTGTTCCAACAGAGGGCGATTAGTATCAACGAAATCTGTTCGTTCATTCAGCGAAGCGCAGAAGCGTGGTGGGCTTGAGCCTTCGGAGGTCATCCAGGGCAAGTACAGGTGCCCCGAGAAGTTGGAGGCGCTGTCGCGCCCAGTGGGGGCACTCGGCTAGAAAGTGAAAGGAGTCTTCTTCAGCCGTGTGGCAGTGGGAGCAGAGTGGAGAGGGTGCCAGCCGCATGAGGTGCAGGTGGCGCGCCACTTTACTGTGTCCTGTGAGAAGAGCGACAAGGAGACGAAGCTGTTGCCGCGGCAGCTGAATCAGCCGTCGACTGAGTCGAGGGCAGACAGTGGGGAAGAGGTCCCGGGCCTGCCGACAATCAGGCTGGGAGTCCCAGGACGCTGCATGTCGCGCCTTCACCCAGTCTTGCAAGCGTTGCTTGAACATCTGCAAGGACACGGGTAGCACAGGTGCGGGCATTGCAGACCTTTGTGTGGCGGCAGCTTTCGCCGTCTGGTCTGCCATTTCGTTGAAGTGAAACCCCCTGTGAGCTGGGATCCACGTCAGGTGAATGGCGCACCACTATGCAAGTGCGTCCAGGCGGTCACGGAACTCACGCACAATGGTGGACGTCAGTCTGGGTGCAGTGAGCGCCTTCAGCGCTGAGCTGCTGTCGGAGTAGAAGGTCACTGAGTGGGTAGGAACCTGGCGCTGGGGCAGCAGGAGGGCTGCCTCGCGAGCAGCCTCGGCAATCACTATCAATTCGGCCTGGAACACTGTAGCGAATGAGTCGAGCACCATGCCAGAGCGCATCAGCACGTTGCTGCGGGTGACAGTGACAAATCCAGAGCCTGTGCCGCGGATTCCTAGATGGGACCCGTCAGTATAGCATTGGATGTCGGCAGGGTCGGAGCTAGTGGCGAGGAGCTCGGGGGCTGCTGTCTCCCACTGCTGCCTTGTTGGGATTGCAACTGTGTAGGTGCAGTTGAAGTGGAAGGAGGGCGGCATGTAGTCGCTCGGCATTTGCAGCAGCGGCAGCTCAGGCTGAAACCGGAGTAACAGTTGGGCATGCCCTTTGTGCTTGCGTTCCGTCCAGTGGCCGGCGAGGCGTAGGCGTTGCCCAGTTGCAATCGCCACGCCCAGCAGATGGTCGTGGAGGGCGGGCAGCGCCCAGCAGATGGTAGTAGGCCTATTCTGATTGCATAAACTGTAGAGCATTATTGTTTTGTCAGAATGAGCTACTGTAGTAAGCTGCAGGTTTGCTGTCCATCTGTTGGTATGTGTGTCTGTAGTAAGCCTCTTCTGATTGCATAAACTGTAGAGCATTATTGTTTTTTCAGAATGAGCAACTGTAGTAAGCTACAGGATTGCTGCCCATCTGCTGGGATGTGTCTGTAGTAGGCCTCTTCTTGTTGCATAAACTGTAGAGCATTATTGTTTCTTCAGAATGAGCAACTGTAGTAAGCTACAGGATTGCTGTCCATCAGCTGGGATGTGTCTGTAGTAGGCCTCTTCTGATTGCATACACTGTAGAGCATTATTGTTTTGTCAGAATGAGCTACTGGAGTAAACTACAGGTTTGCTGTCCATCTGCTGGGTTGTGTCTGTTGTAGGCCTCTTCTGATTGCACAAACTGTAGAGCATTATTGTTTTGTCAGAATGAGCTACTGTAGTAAGCTACAGTTTTGCTGTCCATCTGCTGGGATGTGTCTGTAGTAGGCCTGTTCTGGTTACATAAACTGTAGAGCATTATTGTTTTGTCAGAATGAGCTACTGTGGTAAGCTACAGTTTTGCTGTTCATCTGCTGGTATGTGTCTGTAGTAGGCCTCTTTTGGTTGCAGAAACTGTAGAGCAATATTGTTTTTTCAGAATGAGCAACTGTAGTAAGCTACAGGATTGCTGTCCATCTGCTGGGATGTGTCTGTAGTAGGCCTCTTCTGGTTGCATAAACTGTAGAGCATTATTGTTTTGTCAGAATGAGCTACTGCAGTAAGCTGCAGGTTTGCTGTCCATCTGCTGGCACGTGTCTGTAGTAAGCCTCTTCTGATTGCATAAACTGTACAGCATTATTGTTTTGTCAGAATGAGCTACATGAGCTGCTGTAGTGAGGTTCAGGTTTGCTGCCCATCTGCTGGGATGTGTCTGTAGTAGGCCTCTTCTGGTTGCATAAACTGTAGAGCATTATTGTTTTGTCAGAATGAGCTACTGCAGTAAGCTGCAGGTTTGCTGTCCATCTGCTGGTACGTGTCTGTAGTAAGCCTCTTCTGATTGCATAAACTGTACAGCATTATTGTTTTGTCAGAGTGAGCTACATGAGCTACTGTAGTAAGCTGCAGGTTTGCTGTCCATCTGCTGGTACATGTCTGTAATAAGCCTCTTCTGATTGCATAAACTGTACAGCATTATTGTTTTGTCAGAATGAGCTACATGAGCTGCTGTAGTAAGGTTCCGGTTTGCTGCCCATCTGTACAAAACAGAATGAGCTGTAGGATTGCTGTCCATCTGCTGGTACGTGTCTCTAGTAGGCCTCTTCTGATTGCATAAACTGTAGAGCATTATTGTTTTGTCAGAATGAGCTACTGTAGTAAACTACAGGTTTGCTGTCCATCTGCTGGCATGCGTCTGTAGTAGGCCTCTTCTGATTGCACAAACTGTAGAGCATTATTGTTTTGTCAGAATGAGCTACTGTGGTAAGCTGCAGGTTTGCTGTCCATCTGCTGGTACGTGTCTCTAGTAGGCCTCTTCTGATTGCATAAACTGTAGAGCATTATTGTTTTGTCAGAATGAGCTACTGTAGTAAACTACAGGTTTGCTGTCCATCTGCTGGCATGCGTCTGTAGTAGGCCTCTTCTGATTGCACAAACTGTAGAGCATTATTGTTTTGTCAGAATGAGCTACTGTGGTAAGCTACAGTTTTGCTGTTCATCTGCTGGTATGTGTCTGTAGTAGGCCTCTTTTGGTTGCAGAAACTGTAGAGCAATATTGTTTTTTCAGAATGAGCTGCTGTAGTGAGGTTCAGGTTTGCTGCCCATCTGCTGGGATGTGTCTGTAGTAGGCCTCTTCTGGTTGCATAAACTGTAGAGCATTATTGTTTTGTCAGAATGAGCTACTGCAGTAAGCTGCAGGTTTGCTGTCCATCTGCTGGTACGTGTCTGTAGTAAGCCTCTTCTGATTGCATAAACTGTACAGCATTATTGTTTTGTCAGAGTGAGCTACATGAGCTACTGTAGTAAGCTGCAAGTTTGCTGTCCATTTGCTGGTATGCGTCTGTAGTAGGCCTCTTCTGATTGCATAAACTGTAGAGCATTATTGTTTTGTCAGAATGAGCAACTGTAGTAAGCTACAGGATTGCTGTCCATCTGCTGGGATGTGTCTGTAGTAGGCCTCTTCTGGTTGCATAAACTGTAGAGCATCATTGTTTTGTCAGAATGAGCTACTGCAGTAAGCTGCAGGTTTGCTGTCCATCTGCTGGTACATGTCTGTAATAAGCCTCTTCTGATTGCATAAACTGTACAGCATTATTGTTTTGTCAGAATGAGCTACATGAGCTGCTGTAGTAAGGTTCCGGTTTGCTGCCCATCTGTACAAAACAGAATGAGCTGTAGGATTGCTGTCCATCTGCTGGTGCGTGTCTCTAGTAGGCCTCTTCTGATTGCATAAACTGTAGAGCATTATTGTTTTGTCAGAATGAGCTACTGTAGTAAACTACAGGTTTGCTGTCCATCTGCTGGTACATGTCTGTAATAAGCCTCTTCTGATTGCATAAACTGTACAGCATTATTGTTTTGTCAGAATGAGCTACATGAGCTGCTGTAGTAAGGTTCAGGTTTGCTGCCCATCTGCTGGGATGTGTCTGTAGTAGGCCTCTTCTGGTTGCATAAACTGTAGAGCATTATTGTTTTGTCAGAATGAGCTACAGCAGTAAGCTACAGGTTTGCAGTCCAGCTGCTGGGATTTGTCTGTTGTAGGCCTCTTCTGATTGCACAAACTGTAGAGCATTATTGTTTTGTCAGAATGAGCTACTGCAGTAAGCTGCAGGTTTGCTGCCCATCTGCTGGTATGCATCTGTAGTAGGCCTCTTCTGATTGCATAAACTGTAGAGCATTATTGCTTTGTCAGAATGAGCTACTGTAGTAAGCTACAGGATTGCTGTCCATCTGCTGGGATGTGTCTGTAGTAGGCCTCTTCTTGTTGCATAAACTGTAGAGCATTATTGTTTTTTCAGAATGAGCAACTGTAGTAAGCTACAGGATTGCTGTCCATCTGCTGGGATGTGTCTGTAGTAGGCCTCTTCTTGTTGCATAAACTGTAGAGCATTATTGTTTCTTTAGAATGAGCTACTGCAGTAAGCTGCAGGTTTGCTGCCCATCTGCTGGTATGCGTCTACATTGCTGGTATGCTGGACACTCATTGCAACTGTGCGCAGTCAGTAGTCAATCCATAACCTCCTGCCAGGCTGCTGCAGATTCATACACTAAGAGTAACTTTATCGAAGCATATCGAGATTCTGTCATTTCGGACACTCATTGCAACTGTGCACAGTCAGTAGTCAATCCATAACCTCCTGCCAGGCTGCTGCAGATTCATACACTAAGAGTAACTTTATCGAAGCATATCGAGATTCTGTCATTTCGGACACTCATTGCAACTGTGCGCAGTCAGTAGTCAATCCATAACCTCCTGACAGGCTGCTGCAGATTCATACACTAAGAGTAACTTTATCGAAGCATATTGAGATTCTGTCGTTTCGGACACTCATTGCAACTGTGCGCAGTCAGTAGTCAATCCATAACCTCCTGCCAGGCTGCTGCAGATTCATACACTAAGAGTAACTTTATCGAAGCATATCGAGATTCTGTCATTTCGGACACTCATTGCAACTGTGCGCAGTCAGTAGTCAATCCATAACCTCCTGCCAGGCTGCTGCAGATTCATACACTAAGAGTAACTTTATCGAAGCATATCGAGATTCTGTCGTTTCGGACACTCATTGCAACTGTGCGCAGTCAGTAGTCAATCCATAACCTCCTGCCAGGCTGCTGCAGATTTATAAACTACTGGTAACTGTGCACGTTTAAAGGTGGTGAGGGGCCTCTCTTGATGTAAGGAGGGCAGCTTGGGCTTGCTAGTCACTAGGGATGAGCACGGGCCTGCACATCTCGGCCCGGCCCGGCCCGCCAGCTAGTCCGGCCCGTCCCGGCCCGGCCCGCACCCTCAAAATACAGGCCCGGCCCGGCCCGGCCCGTCCAACTGCTCAATATCGCAGGCCCGGCCCGGCCCGGCCCGCAACACGAAATAAGTACAGTCACTACAGTGTACAATTTACTGAAATACCGTATGCCAATTGGCGTGATTTACTTAACCGAATGGCGCATCCACCTCTCAGAATCGCAGTTCACAACCATTTTACGGCCTTTGCACCATTTGAGCGCGAAAGGCGCGCGTCATAGAATACAAAGTTGCTAATACGGTGCAGAATAGTCGCAGATACTTGCAATGCATTACATAGGTAGCTATCTACGTTGGCCAGCCAAGAACGTCCGGCCCGGCCCGGCCCGGCCCGCACCCTCAAAACGCAGGCCCGGCCCGGCCCGGCCCGCAAAACGGGCCTGGAATTTCGGCCCGGCCCGGCCCACGGGCCGGGCCGGGCCGGGCCGGGCCGGGCCGGGCCGGCCCGGTCCATGCTCATCCCTACTAGTCACTAGTGCTGCTCAGGCTGATTTTCCTCTGTCAATGGTCCATTTAATGTCCAAGTAGTTTTGGACACTCATTGCAACTGTGCGCAGTCAGTAGTCAATCCATAACCTCCTGCCAGGCTGCTGCAGATTCATACACTAAGAGTAACTTTATCGAAGCATATCGAGATTCTGTCGTTTCGGACACTCATTGCAACTGTGCGCAGTCAGTAGTCAATCCATAACCTCCTGCCAGGCTGCTGCAGATTCATACACTAAGAGTAACTTTATCGAAGCATACCATGTTTCTACAGTTTTGCCTACTAATAGCAATTGTGGGTAGGCAGTAGTCAATCCAATCAAAGAAGATGATGATTCTGTCGTTTCGGACACTCATTGCAACTGTGCGCAGTCAGTAGTCAATCCATAACCTCCTGCCAGGCTGCTGCAGATTCATACACTAAGAGTAACTTTATCGAAGCATATCGAGATTCTGTCATTTCGGACACTCATTGCAACTGTGCACAGTCAGTAGTCAATCCATAACCTCCTGCCAGGCTGCTGCAGATTCATACACTAAGAGTAACTTTATCGAAGCATATCGAGATTCTGTCATTTCGGACACTCATTGCAACTGTGCACAGTCAGTAGTCAATCCATAGCCTCCTGCCAGGCTGCTGCAGATTCATACACTAAGAGTAACTTTATCGAAGCATATCGAGATTCTGTCATTTCGGACACTCATTGCAACTGTGCGCAGTCAGTAGTCAATCCATAACCTCCTGCCAGGCTGCTGCAGATTCATACACTAAGAGTAACTTTATCGAAGCATACCATGTTTCTACAGTTTTGCCTACTAATAGCAATTGTGGGTAGGCAGTAGTCAATCCAATCAAAGAAGATGATGATTCTGTCGTTTCAGACACTCATTGCAACTGTGCGCAGTCAGTAGTCAATCCATAACCTCCTGCCAGGCTGCTGCAGATTCATACACTAAGAGTAACTTTATCGAAGCATATCGAGATTCTGTCATTTCGGACACTCATTGCAACTGTGTGCAGTCAGTAGTCAATCCATAACCTCCTGCCAGGCTGCTGCAGATTCATACACTAAGAGTAACTTTATCGAAGCATACCATGTTTCTACAGTTTTGCCTACTAATAGCAATTGTGGGTAGGCAGTAGTCAATCCAATCAAAGAAGATGATGATTCTGTCGTTTCGGACACTCATTGCAACTGTGCGCAGTCAGTAGTCAATCCATAACCTCCTGCCAGGCTGCTGCAGATTCATACACTAAGAGTAACTTTATCAAAGCATATCGAGATTCTGTCATTTCGGACACTCATTGCAACTGTGCGCAGTCAGTAGTCAATCCATAACCTCCTGCCAGGCTGCTGCAGATTCATACACTAAGAGTAACTTTATCGAAGCATACCATGTTTCTACAGTTTTGCCTACTAATAGCAATTGTGGGTAGGCAGTAGTCAATCCAATCAAAGAAGATGATGATTCTGTTGTTTCGGACACTCATTGCAACTGTGCGCAGTCAGTAGTCAATCCATAACCTCCTGCCAGGCTGCTGCAGATTCATACACTAAGAGTAACTTTATTGAAGCATATCGAGATTCTGTCATTTCGGACACTCATTGCAACTGTGCACAGTCAGTAGTCAATCCATAACCTCCTGCCAGGCTGCTGCAGATTCATACACTAAGAGTAACTTTATCGAAGCATATCGAGATTCTGTCATTTCGGACACTCATTGCAACTGTGCGCAGTCAGTAGTCAATCCATAACCTCCTGCCAGGCTGCTGCAGATTCATACACTAAGAGTAACTTTATCGAAGCATATCGAGATTCTGTCATTTCGGACACTCATTGCAACTGTGCGCAGTCAGTAGTCAATCCATAACCTCCTGCCAGGCTGCTGCAGATTCATACACTAAGAGTAACTTTATCGAAGCATATCGAGATTCTGTCATTTCGGACACTCATTGCAACTGTGCGCAGTCAGTAGTCAATCCATAACCTCCTGCCAGGCTGCTGCAGATTCATACACTAAGAGTAACTTTATCGAAGCATATCGAGATTCTGTCATTTCGGACACTCATTGCAACTGTGCGCAGTCAGTAGTCAATCCATAACCTCCTGCCAGGCTGCTGCAGATTCATACACTAAGAGTAACTTTATCGAAGCATACCATGTTTCTACAGTTTTGCCTACTAATAGCAATTGTGGGTAGGCAGTAGTCAATCCAATCAAAGAAGATGATGATTCTGTCATTTCAGACACTCATCGCAACTGTGCGCAGTCAGTAGTCAATCCATAACCTCCTGACAGGCTGCTGCAGATTCATACACTAAGAGTAACTTTATCGAAGCATATCGAGATTCTGTCATTTCGGACACTCATTGCAACTGTGCGCAGTCAGTAGTCAATCCATAACCTCCTGCCAGGCTGCTGCAGATTCATACACTAAGAGTAACTTTATCGAAGCATACCATGTTTCTACAGTTTTGCCTACTAATAGCAATTGTGGGTAGGCAGTAGTCAATCCAATCAAAGAAGATGATGATTCTGTCGTTTCGGACACTCATTGCAACTGTGCGCAGTCAGTAGTCAATCCATAACCTCCTGCCAGGCTGCTGCAGATTCATACACTAAGAGTAACTTTATCGAAGCATATCGAGATTCTGTCATTTCGGACACTCATTGCAACTGTGCGCAGTCAGTAGTCAATCCATAACCTCCTGCCAGGCTGCTGCAGATTCATACACTAAGAGTAACTTTATCGAAGCATACCATGTTTCTACAGTTTTGCCTACTATTAGCAATTGTGGGTAGGCAGTAGTCAATCCAATCAAAGAAGATGATGATTCTGTCGTTTCGGACACTCATTGCAACTGTGCACAGTCAGTAGTCAATCCATAACCTCCTGCCAGGCTGCTGCAGATTCATACACTAAGAGTAACTTTATCAAAGCATATCGAGATTCTGTCATTTCGGACACTCATTGCAACTGTGCGCAGTCAGTAGTCAATCCATAACCTCCTGCCAGGCTGCTGCAGATTCATACACTAAGAGTAACTTTATCGAAGCATATCGAGATTCTGTCATTTCGGACACTCATTGCAACTGTGCGCAGTCAGTAGTCAATCAATAACCTCCTGCCAGGCTGCTGCAGATTCATACACTAAGAGTAACTTTATCGAAGCATACCATGTTTCTACAGTTTTGCCTACTAATAGCAATTGTGGGTAGGCAGTAGTCAATCCAATCAAAGAAGATGATGATTCTGTCATTTCGGACACTCATTGCAACTGTGCGCAGTCAGTAGTCAATCCATAACCTCCTGCCAGGCTGCTGCAGATTCATACACTAAGAGTAACTTTATCGAAGCATATCAAGATTCTGTCATTTCGGACACTCATTGCAACTGTGCGCAGTCAGTAGTCAATCCATAACCTCCTGCCAGGCTGCTGCAGATTCATACACTAAGAGTAACTTTATCGAAGCATATCGAGATTCTGTCATTTCGGACACTCATTGCAACTGTGCGCAGTCAGTAGTCAATCAATAACCTCCTGCCAGGCTGCTGCAGATTCATACACTAAGAGTAACTTTATCGAAGCATACCATGTTTCTACAGTTTTGCCTACTAATAGGAATTGTGGGTAGGCAGTAGTCAATCCAATCAAAGAAGATGATGATTCTGTCGTTTCGGACACTCATTGCAACTGTGCGCAGTCAGTAGTCAATCCATAACCTCCTGCCAGGCTGCTGCAGATTCATACACTAAGAGTAACTTTATCGAAGCATATCAAGATTCTGTCATTTCGGACACTCATTGCAACTGTGCGCAGTCAGTAGTCAATCCATAACCTCCTGCCAGGCTGCTGCAGATTCATACACTAAGAGTAACTTTATCGAAGCATATCGAGATTCTGTCATTTCGGACACTCATTGCAACTGTGCGCAGTCAGTAGTCAATCCATAACCTCCTGCCAGGCTGCTGCAGATTCATACACTAAGAGTAACTTTATCGAAGCATATCAAGATTCTGTCATTTCGGACACTCATTGCAACTGTGCGCAGTCAGTAGTCAATCCATAACCTCCTGCCAGGCTGCTGCAGATTCATACACTAAGAGTAACTTTATCGAAGCATATCGAGATTCTGTCATTTCGGACACTCATTGCAACTGTGCGCAGTCAGTAGTCAATCAATAACCTCCTGCCAGGCTGCTGCAGATTCATACACTAAGAGTAACTTTATCGAAGCATACCATGTTTCTACAGTTTTGCCTACTAATAGGAATTGTGGGTAGGCAGTAGTCAATCCAATCAAAGAAGATGATGATTCTGTCGTTTCGGACACTCATTGCAACTGTGCGCAGTCAGTAGTCAATCCATAACCTCCTGCCAGGCTGCTGCAGATTCATACACTAAGAGTAACTTTATCGAAGCATATCAAGATTCTGTCATTTCGGACACTCATTGCAACTGTGCGCAGTCAGTAGTCAATCCATAACCTCCTGCCAGGCTGCTGCAGATTCATACACTAAGACTAACTTTATCGAAGCATATCGAGATTCTGTCATTTCGGACACTCATTGCAACTGTGCTCAGTCAGTAGTCAATCCATAACCTCCTGCCAGGCTGCTGCAGATTCATACACTAAGAGTAACTTTATCGAAGCATATCGAGATTCTGTCATTTCGGACACTCATTGCAACTGTGCGCAGTCAGTAGTCAATCCATAACCTCCTGCCAGGCTGCTGCAGATTCATACACTAAGAGTAACTTTATCGAAGCATATCGAGATTCTGTCGTTTCGGACACTCATTGCAACTGTGCGCAGTCAGTAGTCAATCCATAACCTCCTGCCAGGCTGCTGCAGATTTATAAACTACTGGTAACTGTGCACGTTTAAAGGTGGTGAGGGGCCTCTCTTGATGTAAGGAGGGCAGCTTGGGCTTGCTAGTCACTAGTGTTGCTCAGGCTGATTTTCCTCTGTCAATGGTCCATTTAATGTCCAAGTAGTTTTGGACACTCATTGCAACTGTGCGCAGTCAGTAGTCAATCCATAACCTCCTGCCAGGCTGCTGCAGATTCATACACTAAGAGTAACTTTATCGAAGCATATCGAGATTCTGTCGTTTCGGACACTCATTGCAACTGTGCGCAGTCAGTAGTCAATCCATAACCTCCTGCCAGGCTGCTGCAGATTCATACACTAAGAGTAACTTTATCGAAGCATATCGAGATTCTGTCATTTCGGACACTCATTGCAACTGTGCGCAGTCAGTAGTCAATCCATAACCTCCTGCCAGGCTGCTGCAGATTCATACACTAAGAGTAACTTTATCGAAGCATATCGAGATTCTGTCATTTCGGACACTCATTGCAACTGTGCGCAGTCAGTAGTCAATCCATAACCTCCTGCCAGGCAGCTGCAGATTCATACACTAAGAGTAACTTTATCGAAGCATACCATGTTTCTACAGTTTTGCCTACTAATAGCAATTGTGGGTAGGCAGTAGTCAATCCAATCAAAGAAGATGATGATTCTGTCGTTTCGGACACTCATTGCAACTGTGCGCAGTCAGTAGTCAATCCATAACCTCCTGCCAGGCTGCTGCAGATTCATACACTAAGAGTAACTTTATCGAAGCATATCGAGATTCTGTCATTTCGGACACTCATTGCAACTGTGCGCAGTCAGTAGTCAATCCATAACCTCCTGCCAGGCTGCTGCAGATTCATACACTAAGAGTAACTTTATCGAAGCATATCGAGATTCTGTCATTTCGGACACTCATTGCAACTGTGCGCAGTCAGTAGTCAATCCATAACCTCCTGCCAGGCTGCTGCAGATTCATACACTAAGAGTAACTTTATCGAAGCATATCGAGATTCTGTCATTTCGGACACTCATTGCAACTGTGCGCAGTCAGTAGTGTTGGAAACTGTGTAGCTCTCAGTTGCGTACATACATTGTACGAGTGCAGTCTACGCTGTTCTTACTGTAGGCGTGACCCAGACCTCAGTTTGAATATGGGCGCGCATCTGTTGTAAAGGGTAGGGAAGCGGCGTCTGTTCTATTGTTCTGTGGCGTGGCCTGCCGACGAGCGTCCACTCCGTCGCTCCGTCTCTCTCTGCACTCTCTCTGCTCTCTCTCTTTCTCTCTCTCTCTCTCTCTCTCTCTCTCTCTCTCTCTCTCTCTCTCTCTCTCTCTCTCTCTCTCTCTCTCTCTCTCTCTCTCTCTCTCTCTCTCTCTCTCTCTCTCTCTCTCTCTCTCTCTCTCTCTCTCTCTCTCTCTCTCTCTCTCTCTCTCTCTCTCTCTCTCTCTCTCTCTCTCTCTCTCTCTCTCTCTCTCTAACTGTTCTCTGCGTTTCCGCACCGAATATAACCAACAGGTTATGGGCCCAGTCCACGCTTAGTTGGACCACCGAAGCTGTTGGCGAGTCGTGACCTTGGGAAGAAAGGTGTGGGCTCCGCAGTCGAGGTGGTGCCAATCTAGTGCGGTGCGGTGAAACCGAAAGGGAAACATGGCCTCCGTCGGCAGCAGCAAGCTGGCTATCGACAGACTCGACGGCAGCAACTGGCCGGTCTGGAAGTTCCAGATGCAGCATCTTCTGCTGTCCCATGGGCTTTGGGGACACGTCGAGGGATCAGAGGCGCGGCCAGAGCCGGGAGCATCGGCAGCAGAGACTGCCGCTTTCGAGAAGCAGCAGCAGACGGCCATGACGACGCTGGTCATGGCTCTGGACAGCAGCGTCATCTACCTGGTGACGACGTGCAAGACGCCGGCAGAGATTTGGTCGACCCTCAAGTCGCAGTTCGAGAGCAGCTCTCTCTGCAGCAAGCTGTTTCTCAAGAAGAAGTTCTTCACGATGCGGATGAGGGAGGGCGCGTCTGTCAAGGAGCACCTCAAGGGCATGAAGGAGGTGACGGACAGTCTGGCGTCGATCGGCTCAAGGATCGAAGAGGAGGAGCAGGTGATTGCTCTCCTGATCAGTCTTCCGGCAAGCTACGGCATGCTGGTGACGGCATTGGAGGCGAAGGGGGACGACCTGAGTCTCGCCTTTCTCCATCAGTCGCTGCTCAACGAGGAGCAGAAGAGGCGTCAGACGGGCGCTAAGGGAGTCGGCAGTAGCACGTTGGTCGACGACGAGGCTGCGTTGCGACTCGACGCGCGACCGCTACGGACATTTGGCGGAACGTGCTGGAACTGTGGCAAAAGCGGCCACAAATCGACGGCCTGCAAGAGCAAGAGTCTCAAGAAGCCGCCGATGACTGGCAGCAACAGATGGCGGACGCGGCGCGCTCCGCACAGCGCAAATCCAGCAGAGACGTCGCAGAGGGACGACGACGACTGTGGAGAGGACGCGTCTCTCTCAGTGTCGACCGCGCTGGCGGCCACGGAAGGTGGTCCGGGACGCTGGATAGTCGACTCGGGCGCGTCTCGTCACATGACTGCTGACCAAGGACTCCTGCAGAACTACCGAGAGTTCGACGTTCCGCAGCCGGTCAGCCTGGGAGACGGGCGCAAGGTCGACGCGCTTGGATCGGGCATCGTCAGAGTCACCATGGGACTGCATGGTGGCAAGCGCCTGAGGACGGTGATGACGGGTGTCCTTCTGGTTCCCAAGCTCGCCTGCAATCTATTCAGTGTGCGCGCAGCCACGCTGAAAGGAAAAGTGGTGCAGTTCGAGCAAGGACGTTGCCTCATCAAGGGCGCCAATGGCAAGCTACTGGGACAGGGTAGCATGTCCGGGAGGATGTATCAACTGAACTGTCATGCTGAGGCGCCGACCCATGGCGGAAAGGAAGAGCAAGCGCTGGCCGCTAGGTGCGACGACAAAATGGAGCTGTGGCACCAGCGCTTGGGCCATCTCAACGAGGCTCACCTGAAGAGCGCCATGAATGGAGAGCGCATGCTGGGCGTCGCCGAAGCTGGCAGCGGGCATTTGCCGTTCTGTGAAGGCTGCGTCGAAGGCAAATTGGCGCGCCGTCCCTTCAAGTCGCTGGGCGAGATCCGCTCGACGCGGAAGCTGCAGTTGGTGCACTCGGACGTTTGCGGCCCAATGCAGACGCAAAGCATTGGCGGCCACCGCTACTTTGTCACCTTTACGGACGACTACAGCCGTGTCTGCAAAATGTACTTGCTGCGACAGAAGTCAGAAGTGCTGATCCGCTTCAAGGAGTTCATGGCGATGGCCACGAATGAGGAGGGCCACCGAATTGGGACCTTGCGCACTGACAATGGTGGAGAATACGACTCCGACGAGTTTGCTGCCTTTCTACGTGCCGAGGGCATTCAACATGAAAGGTCAGTGGCGCACTGTCCGCAGCAGAACGGAGTCGCTGAGCGTTTGAACCGAACGCTGGTGGAGTCGGCGCGCTCCATGCTGTCACACGCCGGATTGAGCAAGAAGTACTGGGCAGAGGCAGTGAACTGCGCCTGTTTCATCCGAAATCGCGTGCCGACCACGACGACTGGCTGCACGCCCTACGAGCGCTGGTATGGACGAAAGCCAGATGTCTCTCGTCTACGCGTCTTCGGGTGCATTGGCTACGCGCATGTAGCTGATTCGCAGCGGCAGAAGCTGGACCCAAAGGCGACGAAAGTTCGCCTGCTCGGCTACGCGCAAAACCAGAAAGGCTACAGGGTGCAGAGCCTGGTGAATGGCAAGGTCTACGTGCGCCGCGACGTGGTCTTCAATGAGAAAGACTTTGGCCAGCCCCTGCAGTGGGAGTCGTCCCAGTCGCCAGAGCAGCTGGAGAGGGTCAGCAGACCAGGTCAAGAGTGGGAGGTGTCGATCGAAGACGAGCCGCCCAAGGACCAGCCGCCAGAAAGAGACAGGAGGAAAAAACACACAACGCAGAACAACCTCACCAGAGAAAAAAAAAAAACCCCAAAAACCACAAAAACAAACCCATTCCTGAGGCAGTGGGAGTCAAGCGGCGCTCTCAGCGAGCGAACAAGGGGCAACCACCACTGCGATATGGTGAAGACGACCGCGCCGACGTGGCGCGGCACGTGGCCTTCAGTGCTGGCGTCCCCGAGCCTGGGACGCTGCAGGAGGCGCTAAAAGGAGACAATGCGGAGAAGTGGAGGGCCGCAGCCGACGCCGAAATACAGTCGCTGAAGGACAACGACACTTGGGAGCTGGTGACGCTTCCATCGGGCCGCCAGCCACTCTCCAGCAAGTGGGTCTTCAAGGTGAAGAGGAACGAGAAAGGCGAGATCGACCGCTACAAGGGCAGACTGGTGGCGCGGGGATTCGCCCAGCGCCACGGGGTCGACTACGAGGAGACCTTTGCCCCTGTCGTCCGATTCGACACCATCCGAGCTCTACTGGCACACGCTGTGGAGAAGGGATTACACGTCCATCAGATGGACGTTGAGACAGCCTTCCTCAATGGCGAGCTCGAGGAGGAAGTCTTCATGCAGCAGCCAGAGGGCTACGCAGTTCCAGGAAAGGAGGAACTGGTGTGTCGGCTGAAGAAGAGCCTCTACGGACTGAAGCAGTCGCCTCGCTGCTGGAACAAGGCATTTCGTGAGTACATGGAGTCTCAAGGGTTTGTCCAGGGCATGGCCGACGCTTGCGTGTATGTGCGGGGTGACACGATCGTGGCCGTGTACGTTGACGATCTGATCCTGTTGGCTCCGACAATGATGGAGATGGACAACGTCAAGTCCAACCTGGCGGACAGATTCCACATGAAGGATCTGGGCCCGCTGCACTACATTCTGGGCATCAGTGTGATCCAGGAGGCGGGCGAGATCAAGATCAACCAGCAGCAGTACCTTTGTGAACTGCTGGAACGGTTTGGGCTGTCCAACGCGAATCCAGTTGGAACTCCGGCAGATCAAAACGTTCGTCTTGTGGCCGACGACGGTCACAGCAAGGCAGTGGACCCATCTCATTACCAGTCACTGGTGGGAAGCCTGATCTACGCGGCAGTGGCAACTCGTCCTGACATCGCCCAGGCTGTGAGTGCACTCTCTCAATTCAACGCAATGCCAACTGAGGCACATCTGACAGCAGCAAAGAGAGTGCTTCGCTATCTGAAGGGGACAATGCAGTTGTCCCTCACCTACAGTCGCCAAGACGAAAATGGCAGACGTAGCGCTGTCGGCTACTCTGACGCAGACTGGGCTGGAGATTGCGACAGTCGTCGGTCAACGACTGGCAGCTGTTTCTTGGCATCGGGAGCAGCCATCACGTGGCTCAGCCAGCGCCAGCCAGCAGTGGCGCTGTCAACAGCGGAAGCCGAATACGTGGCGTTGTGCGCCACCACTCAAACGGCGATCTGGCTGCGGCGTCTCGACCACGACTTGGGCAAGAAGACGACGGATGGCACCCTGATCTACGAGGATAATCAGGGAGCCATAGCGATGGCAAAGAATCCCGTCAGTCACCGCCGCACAAAGCACATCGACATCAAGTTCCACTTCGTGCGAGAGAAGGTCAGCGACGGCACCGTCGTCCTCAACTACTGCTGCACGCAGGAGATGATCGCCGACATCCTGACGAAGGCGATATCGCGACAACAGTTCGACTACCTGCGCAGCAAATTAGGACTACATTGAATTGTGTATATTTCAATGTACAAGCGTGGGTACAATGTAGCTAGAGAACAACTGTCAGCTAAGTGGGAGTGTTGGAAACTGTGTAGCTCTCAGTTGCGTACATACATTGTACGAGTGCAGTCTATGCTGTTCTTACTGTAGGCGTGACCCAGACCTCAGTTTGAATATGGGTGCGCATCTGTTGTAAAGGGTAGGGAAGCGGCGTCTGTTCTATTGTTCTGTGGCGTGGCCTGCCGACCAGCGTCCACTCCGTCGCTCCGTCTCTCTCTAACTGCTCTCTCTCTGCTCTCTCTCTCTCTCTAACTGTTCTCTGCGTTTCCGCACCAAATATAACCAACAAGTAGTCAATCCATAACCTCCTGCCAGGCTGCTGCAGATTCATACACTAAGAGTAACTTTATCGAAGCATATCGAGATTCTGTCATTTCGGACACTCATTGCAACTGTGCGCAGTCAGTAGTCAATCCATAACCTCCTGCCAGGCTGCTGCAGATTCATACACTAAGAGTAACTTTATCGAAGCATATCGAGATTCTGTCATTTCGGACACTCATTGCAACTGTGCGCAGTCAGTAGTCAATCCATAACCTCCTGCCAGGCTGCTGCAGATTCATACACTAAGAGTAACTTTATCGAAGCATACCATGTTTCTACAGTTTTGCCTACTAATAGCAATTGTGGGTAGGCAGTAGTCAATCCAATCAAAGAAGATGATGATTCTGTCGTTTCAGACACTCATCGCAACTGTGCGCAGTCAGTAGTCAATCCATAACCTCCTGCCAGGCTGCTGCAGATTCATACACTAAGAGTAACTTTATCGAAGCATATCGAGATTCTGTCATTTCGGACACTCATTGCAACTGTGCGCAGTCAGTAGTCAATCCATAACCTCCTGCCAGGCTGCTGCAGATTTATAAACTACTGGTAACTGTGCACGTTTAAAGGTGGTGAGGGGCCTCTCTTGATGTAAGGAGGGCAGCTTGGGCTTGCTAGTCACTAGTGCTGCTCAGGCTGATTTTCCTCTGTCAATGGTCCATTTAATGTCCAAGTAGTTTTGGACACTCATTGCAACTGTGCGCAGTCAGTAGTCAATCCATAACCTCCTGCCAGGCTGCTGCAGATTCATACACTAAGAGTAACTTTATCGAAGCATATCGAGATTCTGTCATTTCGGACACTCATTGCAACTGTGCGCAGTCAGTAGTCAATCCATAACCTCCTGCCAGGCTGCTGCAGATTCATACACTAAGAGTAACTTTATCGAAGCATACCATGTTTCTACAGTTTTGCCTACTAATAGCAATTGTGGGTAGGCAGCAGTCAATCCAATCAAAGAAGATGATGATTCTGTCGTTTCAGACACTCATCGCAACTGTGCGCAGTCAGTAGTCAATCCATAACCTCCTGCCAGGCTGCTGCAGATTTATAAACTACTGGAGGGCAGCTTGGGCTTGCTAGTCACTAGTGCTGCTCAGGCTGATTTTCCTCTGTCAATGGTCCATTTAATGTCCAAGTAGTTTTGGACACTCATTGCAACTGTGCGCAGTCAGTAGTCAATCCATAACCTCCTGCCAGGCTGCTGCAGATTCATACACTAAGAGTAACTTTATCGAAGCATATCGAGATTCTGTCATTTCGGACACTCATTGCAACTGTGCGCAGTCAGTAGTCAATCCATAACCTCCTGCCAGGCTGCTGCAGATTCATACACTAAGAGTAACTTTATCGAAGCATATCGAGATTCTGTCATTTCGGACACTCATTGCAACTGTGCGCAGTCAGTAGTCAATCCATAACCTCCTGCCAGGCTGCTGCAGATTCATACACTAAGAGTAACTTTATCGAAGCATACCATGTTTCTACAGTTTTGCCTACTAATAGCAATTGTGGGTAGGCAGTAGTCAATCCAATCAAAGAAGATGATGATTCTGTCGTTTCGGACACTCATTGCAACTGTGCGCAGTCAGTAGTCAATCCATAACCTCCTGCCAGGCTGCTGCAGATTCATACACTAAGAGTAACTTTATCGAAGCATATCGAGATTCTGTCATTTCGGACACTCATTGCAACTGTGCGCAGTCAGTAGTCAATCCATAACCTCCTGCCAGGCTGCTGCAGATTCATACACTAAGAGTAACTTTATCGAAGCATATCGAGATTCTGTCATTTCGGACACTCATTGCAACTGTGCGCAGTCAGTAGTCAATCCATAACCTCCTGCCAGGCTGCTGCAGATTCATACACTAAGAGTAACTTTATCGAAGCATACCATGTTTCTACAGTTTTGCCTACTAATAGCAATTGTGGGTAGGCAGTAGTCAATCCAATCAAAGAAGATGATGATTCTGTCATTTCGGACACTCATTGCAACTGTGCGCAGTCAGTAGTCAATCCATAACCTCCTGCCAGGCTGCTGCAGATTCATACACTAAGAGTAACTTTATCGAAGCATATCGAGATTCTGTCATTTCGGACACTCATTGCAACTGTGCGCAGTCAGTAGTCAATCCATAACCTCCTGCCAGGCTGCTGCAGATTCATACACTAAGAGTAACTTTATCGAAGCATATCGAGATTCTGTCATTTCGGACACTCATTGCAACTGTGCGCAGTCAGTAGTCAATCCATAACCTCCTGCCAGGCTGCTGCAGATTCATACACTAAGAGTAACTTTATCGAAGCATATCGAGATTCTGTCATTTCGGACACTCATTGCAACTGTGCGCAGTCAGTAGTCAATCCATAACCTCCTGCCAGGCTGCTGCAGATTCATACACTAAGAGTAACTTTATCGAAGCATACCATGTTTCTACAGTTTTGCCTACTAATAGCAATTGTGGGTAGGCAGTAGTCAATCCAATCAAAGAAGATGATGATTCTGTCGTTTCAGACACTCATCGCAACTGTGCGCAGTCAGTAGTCAATCCATAACCTCCTGCCAGGCTGCTGCAGATTCAGACACTTTGAGTAACTTTATCGAAGCATATCGAGATTCTGTCATTTCGGACACTCATTGCAACTGTGCGCAGTCAGTAGTCAATCCATAACCTCCTGCCAGGCTGCTGCAGATTCATACACTAAGAGTAACTTTATCGAAGCATATCGAGATTCTGTCATTTCGGACACTCATTGCAACTGTGCGCAGTCAGTAGTCAATCCATAACCTCCTGCCAGGCTGCTGCAGATTCATACACTAAGAGTAACTTTATCGAAGCATATCGAGATTCTGTCATTTCGGACACTCATTGCAACTGTGCGCAGTCAGTAGTCAATCCATAACCTCCTGCCAGGCTGCTGCAGATTCATACACTAAGAGTAACTTTATCGAAGCATATCGAGATTCTGTCATTTCGGACACTCATTGCAACTGTGCGCAGTCAGTAGTCAATCCATAACCTCCTGCCAGGCTGCTGCAGATTCATACACTAAGAGTAACTTTATCGAAGCATATCGAGATTCTGTCATTTCGGACACTCATTGCAACTGTGCGCAGTCAGTAGTCAATCCATAACCTCCTGCCAGGCTGCTGCAGATTCATACACTAAGAGTAACTTTATCGAAGCATATCGAGATTCTGTCATTTCGGACACTCATTGCAACTGTGCGCAGTCAGTAGTCAATCCATAACCTCCTGCCAGGCTGCTGCAGATTCATACACTAAGAGTAACTTTATCGAAGCATATCATTTCAGTTTTCCTCCTATATTTTAGCATAGTCATCCATTAGAGATTCTGTCATTTCGGACACTCATTGCAACTGTGCGCAGTCAGTAGTCAATCCATAACCTCCTGCCAGGCTGCTGCAGATTCATACACTAAGAGTAACTTTATCGAAGCATATCGAGATTCTGTCATTTCGGACACTCATTGCAACTGTGCGCAGTCAGTAGTCAATCCATAACCTCCTGCCAGGCTGCTGCAGATTCATACACTAAGAGTAACTTTATCGAAGCATATCGAGATTCTGTCATTTCGGACACTCATTGCAACTGTGCGCAGTCAGTAGTCAATCCATAACCTCCTGCCAGGCTGCTGCAGATTCATACACTAAGAGTAACTTTATCGAAGCATATCGAGATTCTGTCATTTCGGACACTCATTGCAACTGTGCGCAGTCAGTAGTCAATCCATAACCTCCTGCCAGGCTGCTGCAGATTCATACACTAAGAGTAACTTTATCGAAGCATACCATGTTTCTACAGTTTTGCCTACTAATAGCAATTGTGGGTAGGCAGTAGTCAATCCAATCAAAGAAGATGATGATTCTGTCGTTTCGGACACTCATCGCAACTGTGCGCAGTCAGTAGTCAATCCATAACCTCCTGCCAGGCTGCTGCAGATTCATACACTAAGAGTAACTTTATCGAAGCATATCGAGATTCTGTCATTTCGGACACTCATTGCAACTGTGCGCAGTCAGTAGTCAATCCATAACCTCCTGCCAGGCTGCTGCAGATTCATACACTAAGAGTAACTTTATCGAAGCATATCGAGATTCTGTCATTTCGGACACTCATTGCAACTGTGCGCAGTCAGTAGTCAATCCATAACCTCCTGCCAGGCTGCTGCAGATTCATACACTAAGAGTAACTTTATCGAAGCATATCGAGATTCTGTCATTTCGGACACTCATTGCAACTGTGCGCAGTCAGTAGTCAATCCATAACCTCCTGCCAGGCTGCTGCAGATTCATACACTAAGAGTAACTTTATCGAAGCATATCGAGATTCTGTCATTTCGGACACTCATTGCAACTGTGCGCAGTCAGTAGTCAATCCATAACCTCCTGCCAGGCTGCTGCAGATTCATACACTAAGAGTAACTTTATCAAAGCATACCATGTTTTCTACAGTTTTGCCTACTAATAGCAATTGTGGGTAGGCAGTAGTCAATCCAATCAAAGAAGACGATGATTCTGTCGTTTCGGACACTCATTGCAACTGTGCGCAGTCAGTAGTCAATCCATAACCTCCTGCCAGGCTGCTGCAGATTCATACACTAAGAGTAACTTTATCGAAGCATATCGAGATTCTGTCATTTCGGACACTCATTGCAACTGTGCGCAGTCAGTAGTCAATCCATAACCTCCTGCCAGGCTGCTGCAGATTCATACACTAAGAGTAACTTTATCGAAGCATATCGAGATTCTGTCATTTCGGACACTCATTGCAACTGTGCGCAGTCAGTAGTCAATCCATAACCTCCTGCCAGGCTGCTGCAGATTCATACACTAAGAGTAACTTTATCGAAGCATACCATGTTTCTACAGTTTTGCCTACTAATAGCAATTGTGTGTAGGCAGTAGTCAATCCAATCAAAGAAGATGATGATTCTGTCATTTCAGACATTCATTGCAACTGTGCGCAGTCAGTAGTCAATCCATAACCTCCTGCCAGGCTGCTGCAGATTCATACACTAAGAGTAACTTTATCGAAGCATATCGAGATTCTGTCATTTCGGACACTCATTGCAACTGTGCGCAGTCAGTAGTCAATCCATAACCTCCTGCCAGGCTGCTGCAGATTCATACACTAAGAGTAACTTTATCGAAGCATATCGAGATTCTGTCATTTCGGACACTCATTGCAACTGTGCGCAGTCAGTAGTCAATCCATAACCTCCTGCCAGGCTGCTGCAGATTCATACACTAAGAGTAACTTTATCGAAGCATATCGAGATTCTGTCATTTCGGACACTCATTGCAACTGTGCGCAGTCAGTAGTCAATCCATAACCTCCTGCCAGGCTGCTGCAGATTCATACACTAAGAGTAACTTTATCGAAGCATATCGAGATTCTGTCATTTCGGACACTCATTGCAACTGTGCGCAGTCAGTAGTCAATCCATAACCTCCTGCCAGGCTGCTGCAGATTCATACACTAAGAGTAACTTTATCGAACCATACAGTTTTGCCTACTAATAGCAATTGTGTGTAGGCAGTAGTCAATCCAATCAAAGGTGATGATTCTGTCATTTCGGACACTCATTGCAACTGTGCGCAGTCAGTAGTCAATCCATAACCTCCTGCCAGGCTGCTGCAGATTCATACACTAAGAGTAACTTTATCGAAGCATATCGAGATTCTGTCATTTCGGACACTCATTGCAACTGTGCGCAGTCAGTAGTCAATCCATAACCTCCTGCCAGGCTGCTGCAGATTCATACACTAAGAGTAACTTTATCGAAGCATATCGAGATTCTGTCATTTCGGACACTCATTGCAACTGTGCGCAGTCAGTAGTCAATCCATAACCTCCTGCCAGGCTGCTGCAGATTCATACACTAAGAGTAACTTTATCGAAGCATATCTCCCCCCTCCCTGCCGTCCCCAGAGATTCTGTCATTTAGGACACTCATTGCAACTGTGCGCAGTCAGTAGTCAATCCATAACCTCCTGCCAGGCTGCTGCAGATTCATACACTAAGAGTAACTTTATCGAAGCATATCGAGATTCTGTCATTTCGGACACTCATTGCAACTGTGCGCAGTCAGTAGTCAATCCATAACCTCCTGCCAGGCTGCTGCAGATTCATACACTAAGAGTAACTTTATCGAAGCATACCCGAGATTCTGTCATTTCCGACACTCATTGCAACTGTGCGCAGTCAGTAGTCAATCCATAACCTCCTGCCAGGCTGCTGCAGATTCATACACTAAGAGTAACTTTATCGAAGCATATCGAGATGATCTGATTTGGGACACTCATTGCAACTGTGCGTAGTCAGTAGTCAATCTATAACCTCCTGCCAGGCTGCTGCAGATTCATACACTAAGAGTAACTTTATCGAAGCATATCGAGATTCTGTCATTTCGGACACTCATTGCAACTGTGCGCAGTCAGTAGTCAATCCATAACCTCCTGCCAGGCTGCTGCAGATTCATACACTAAGAGTAACTTTATCGAAGCATATCATGTTTCTGTCAGTTTTGGCCTCTTCACTGCGTATAGCAATTAGTTGGTAGGCTGCTGCAGATTCATCCAATCAAAGAAGATCGATGATTCTGTCGTTTCGGACACTCATTGCAACTGTGCGCAGTCAGTAGTCAATCCATAACCTCCTGCCAGGCTGCTGCAGATTCATACACTAAGAGTAACTTTATCGAAGCATATCGAGATTCTGTCATTTCGGACACTCATTGCAACTGTGCGCAGTCAGTAGTCAATCCATAACCTCCTGCCAGGCTGCTGCAGATTCATACACTAAGAGTAACTTTATCGAATCATATCGAGATTCTGTCATTTCGGACACTCATTGCAACTGTGCGCAGTCAGTAGTCAATCCATAACCTCCTGCCAGGCTGCTGCAGATTCATACACTAAGTGTAAGTTTATACAAGCATATCGAGATACTGTCATTTCGGACACTCATTGCAACTGTGCGCAGTCAGTAGTCAATCCATAACCTCCTGCCAGGCTGCTGCAGATTCATACACTAAGAGTAACTTTATCGAAGCATATCGAGATTCTGTTATTTCGGACACTCATTGCAACTGTGCGCAGTCAGTAGTCAATCCATAACCTCCTGCCAGGCTGCTGCAGATTCATACACTAAGAGTAACTTTATCAAAGCATACCATGTTTCTACAGTTTTGCCTACTAATAGCATTTGTGGGTAGGCAGTTAGTCATATCCAATCAAAGAAGATGATGATTCTGTCGTTTCAGACACTCATCGCAACTGTGCGCAGTCAGTAGTCAATCCATAACCTCCTGCCAGGCTGCTGCAGATTCATACACTAACAGTAACTTTATCGAAGCATATCGAGATTCTGTCATGGGGGAGAGCATTCGGACACTCATTGCAACTGTGCGCAGTCAGTAGTCAATCCATAACCTCCTGCCAGGCTGCTGCAGATTCATACACTAAGAGTAACTTTATCGAAGCATATCGAGATTCTGTCATTTCGGACACTCATTGCAACTGTGCGCAGTCAGTAGTCAATCCATAACCTCCTGCCAGGCTGCTGCAGATTCATACACTAAGAGTAACTTTATCGAAGCATACCATGTTTCTACAGTTTTGCCTACTAATAGCAATTGTGGGTAGGCAGTAGTCAATCCAATCAAAGAAGACGATGATTCTGTCGTTTCGGACACTCATTGCAACTGTGCGCAGTCAGTAGTCAATCCATAACCTCCTGCCAGGCTGCTGCAGATTCATACACTAAGAGCAACTTTATCGAAGCATATCGAGATTCTGTCATTTCGGACACTCATTGCAACTGTGCGCAGTCAGTAGTCAATCCATAACCTCCTGCCAGGCTGCTGCAGATTCATACACTAAGAGTAACTTTATCGAAGCATACCATGTTTCTTTCCTTGATTTGTGGGTTTCAAGATTCTGTCATTTCGGACACTCATTGCAACTGTGCGCAGTCAGTAGTCAATCCATAACCTCCTGCCAGGCTGCTGCAGATGCCTCTTCTGGTTGCATAAACTGTAGAGCATTATTGTTTTGTCAGAATGAGCTACTGCAGTAAGCTGCAGGTTTGCTGTCCATCTGCTGGTACATGTCTGTAATAAGCCTCTTCTGATTGCATAAACTGTACAGCATTATTGTTTTGTCAGAATGAGCTACATGAGCTGCTGTAGTAAGCTACAGGATTGCTGTCCATCTGCTGGGATGTGTCTGTAGTAGGCCTCTTCTTATTGCATAAACTGTAGAGCATTATTGTTTCTTCAGAATGAGCTACTGCAGTAAGCTGCAGGTTTGCTGCCCATCTGCTGGTATGCGTCTGTAGTAGGCCTCTTCTGATTGCATAAACTGTCGAGCCTTATTGTTTTGTCAGACTGACCTACTCCCTCCCCCGCCCCCCCCCCCCTCGGAGTAACTCCACCACGGGGACAACTCGCCGCTCGCCATCTCGCCGCCTTGGACTACTCGCCGCCGCCGGTCAGATGAGCCATCCTCTGACAGTGCCCCAATGCATACATTAGGCTTTTACCTGTATTGTCAACCAGCAGTGAGCCGGGGCGAGGGGGCTGTAGTAGGCCTCTTCATGGGGGTTGACATAAACTGTAGAGCATTATTGTTTTGTCAGAATGGAGCAACTGTAGTAAGCTACAGGATTGCTGTCCATCTGCTGGGAGTGTGTCTGTAGTAGAGCCTCTTCTGGTTGCATAACACTGTAGAGCATTATTGTTTTGTTCGAGAATGAGCTACGTGCTGCAGATAAGCTAAGCAGGGCGCCGCCCCGAATTGCTGTCCATCCTGCTGGTATGTGTCTGTAGTAGGCCTCTTCTGCTCCACTACACTTACAGCATATTGTCTTCGCCGAGGCTCCAACACAGCATTCTTGCCCAGATCAGCAGTAGGAGGTCAGGTTACTGCCCAACGCGCATGCTTTGCCTTATTGTATGCCTCTTTGATTCAAAAAGCATAGAAACTGTAGAGCATTATTGTTTTGTCAGAATGAGCTACTGTAGTAAGCTGCAGGTTTGCTGTCCATCTGCTGGTACGGGTCTGTAGTAAGCCTCTTCTGATTGCATAAACTGTACAGCATTATTGGTTTTGTCAGAGTGAGCTAATGAGCTACTGTAGTAAGCTGCAGGATTGCTGTCCATCTGCATGGGATGTGTCTGTAGTAGGCCTCTTCTTATTGCATAAACTGTAGAGCATTATTGTTTTGTCAGAATGAGCAACTGTAGTAAGCTACAGGATTGCTGTCCATCTGCTGGGATGTGTCTGTAGTAGGCCTCTTCTGGTTGCATAAACTGTAGAGCATTATTGTTTTGTCAGAATGAGCTACTGCAGTAAGCTGCAGGTTTGCTGTCCATCTGCTGGTACGTGACTGTAGTAAGCCTCTTCTGATTGCATAAACTGTACAGCATTATTGTTTTGTCAGAATGAGCTACATGAGCTGCTGTAGTGAGGTTCAGGTTTGCTGCCCATCTGCTGGGTTGTGTCTGTTGTAGGCCTCTTCTGATTGCACAAACTGTAGAGCATTATTGTTTTGTCAGAATGAGCTACTGTAGTAAGCTGCAGGATTGCTGTCCATCTGCTGGTACATGTCTGTAGTAAGCCTCTTCTGATTGCATAAACTGTACAGCATTATTGTTTTGTCAGAGTGAGCTACCCATGAGCTACTGTAGTAAGCTGCAGGTTTGCTGTCCATTTGCTGGTATGCATCTGTAGTAGGCCTCTTCTGATTGCATAAACTGTAGAGCATTATTGTTTTGTCAGAATGAGCAACTGTAGTAAGCTACAGGATTGCTGTCCATCTGCTGGGATGTGTCTGTAGTAGGCTTCTTCTGGTTGCATAAACTGTAGAGCATTATCGTTTTGTCAGAATGAGCTACTGCAGTAAGCTGCAGGTTTGCTGTCCATCTGCTGGTACATGTCTGTAGTAAGCCTCTTCTGATTGCATAAACTGTACAGCATTATTGTTTTGTCAGAATGAGCTACATGAGCTGCTGTAGTAAGGTTCAGGTTTGCTGCCAATCTGCTGGGATGTGTCTGTAGTAGGCCTCTTCTGGTTGCATAAACTGTAGAGCATTATTGTTTTGTCAGAATGAGCTACAGCAGTAAGCTACAGGTTTGCTGTCCAGCTGCTGGAGTATGTGTCTGTTGTAGGCCTCTTCTGATTGCACAAACTGTAGAGCATTATTGTTTTGTCAGAATGAGCTACATGTAGCTGCAGTAAGCTGCAGGTTTGCTGCCCATCTGCTGGTATGCATCTGTAGTAGGCCTCTTCTGATTGCATAAACTGTAGTGCATTATTGCTTTGTCAGAATGAGCTACTGTAGTAAGCTGCAGGTTTGCTGTCCCCTGAATCTGCTGGTATGTGTCTGTAGTAAGCCTCTTCTGATTGCATAAACTGTACATCATTATTGTTTTTTCAGAATGAGCAACTGTAGTAAGCTACAGGATTGCTGTGCATCTGCTGGGATGTGTCTGTAGTAGGCCTCTTCTTGTTGCATAAACTGTAGAGCATTATTGTTTTTTTCAGAATGAGCAACTGTAGTAAGCTACAGGATTGCTGTCCATCTGCTGGGATGTGTCTGTAGTAGGCCTCTTCTTGTTGCATAAACTGTAGAGCATTATTGTTTCTTCAGAATGAGCTACTGCAGTAAGCTGCAGGTTTGCTGCCCATCTGCTGGTATGCATCTGTAGTAGGCCTCTTCTGATTGCATAAACTGTAGAGCATTATTGTTTTGTCAGAATGAGCTACTGTAGTAAGCTGCAGGTTTGCTGTCCATCTGCTGGTACGTGTCTGTAGTTAGCCTCTTCTGATTGCATAAACTGTATAGCATTATTGTTTTTTTCAGAATGAGCAACTGTAGTAAGCTACAGGATTGCTGTCCATCTGCTGGGATGTGTCTGTAGTAGGCCTCTTCTTGTTGCATAAACTGTACAGCATTATTGTTTCTTCAGAATGAGCAACTGTAGTGAGCTACAGGATTGCTCTCCATCTGCTGGGATGTGTCTGTAGTAGGCCTCTTCTGGTTACATAAACTGTAGAGCATTATTGTTTTGTCAGAATGAGCTACTGCAGTAAGCTGCATGTTTGCTGTCCATCTGCTGGTATGTGTCTGTAGTAGGCCTCTTCTGATTGCATAAACTGTAGAGCATTATTGTTTTGTCAGAATGAGCTATGTAGATAGGTTTGTGTTTTGGGTTGTGTCTGTTGTAGGCCTCTTCTGATTGCAAAACTGTAGAGCATTATTGTTTTGTCAGAATGAGTACTGTAGTAAGTACAGGATTGCTGTCCATCTGCTGGATGTGTCTGTAGTAGCCTCTTCTGTTCATAAACTGTAGAGCATTATTGTTTTGTCAGAATGAGCTACTGCAGTAAGCTGCAGGTTTGCTGTCCATCTGCTGGTATGTGTCTGTAGTAGGCCTCTTCTGATTGCATAAACTGTAGAGCATTATTGTTTTGTCAGATGAGTATGTAGTAGCTGCAGGTTTGTGTCCATCTGTGGTATGTGCGCATTAGTAGTGAGGTTTGTGCTTGTGGTTGTCTGTAGTAGGCCTCTTCTGATTGCATAAACTGTAGAGCATTATTGTTTTTCAGAATGAGCTACTGTAGTAAGCTACAGGATTGCTGTCCATCTGCTGGGATGTGTCTGTAGTAGGCCTCTTCTTGTTGCATAAACTGTAGAGCATTATTGTTTTTCAGAATGAGCAACTGTAGTAAGCTACAGGATTGCTGTCCATCTGCTGGGATGTGTCTGTAGTAGGCCTCTTCTGGTTGCATAAATGTAGAGCTTATTGTTTTGTCAGAATGAGCTATGGTGCTCCCAGTTTTTCGGGTACATGAGCTGCTGTAGTGAGGTTCAGGTTTGCTGCCCATCTGCTGGGTTGTGTCTGTTGTAGGCCTCTTCTGATTGCACAAACTGTAGAGCATTATTGTTTTGTCAGAATGAGCTACTGTAGTAAGCTACAGGATTGCTGTCCATCTGCTGGTACATGTCTGTAGTAAGCCTCTTCTGATTGCATAAACTGTACAGCATTATTGTTTTGTCAGAGTGAGCTACATGAGCTACTGTAGTAAGCTGCAGGTTTGCTGTCCATTTGCTGGTATGCGTCTGTAGTAGGCCTCTTCTGATTGCATAAACTGTAGAGCATTATTGTTTTTTCAGAATGAGCAACTGTAGTAAGCTACAGTTCTTCCATCTCTGGATGTGTCTGTAGTAGGCTCTCTTCTGGTTGCATAAACTGTAGAGCATTATTGTTTTTGTCAGAATGAGCTACTGCAGTAAGCTGCAGGTTTGCTGTCCATCTACTGGTACATGTCTGTAATAAGCCTCTTCTGATTGCATAAACTGTACAGCATTATTGTTTTGTCAGAATGAGCTACATGCGCTGCTGTAGTAAGGTTCAGGTTTGCTGCCCATCTGCTGGGATGTGTCTGTAGTAGGCCTCTTCTGGTTGCATAAACTGTAGACCATTATTGTTTTGTCAGAATGAGCTACAGCAGTAAGCTACAGGTTTGCTGTCCAGGCAGTAAGCTGCAGGTTTGCTGCCCATCTGCTGGTATGTATCTGTAGTAGGCCTCTTCTGATTGCATAAACTGTAGAGCATTATTGCTTTGTCAGAATGAGCTACTGTAGTAAGCTGCAGGTTTGCTGTCCATTTGCTGGTATGCGTCTGTAGTAGGCCTCTTCTGATTGCATAAACTGTAGAGCATTATTGTTTTGTCAGAATGAGCAACTGTAGTAAGCTACAGGATTGCTGTCCATCTGATGGGATGTGTCTGTAGTAGGCCTCTTCTTGTTGCATAAACTGTAGAGCATTATTGTTTTTTCAGAATGAGCAACTGTAGTAAGCTACAGGATTGCTGTCCATCTACTGGGATGTGTCTGTAGTAGGCCTCTTCTTGTTGCATAAACTGTAGAGCATTATTGTTTCTTCAGAATGAGCTACTGCAGTAAGCTGCAGGTTTGCTGCCCATCTGCTGGTACGCGTCTGTAGTAGGCCTCTTCTGATTGCATAAACTGTAGAGCATTATTGTTTTGTCAGAATGAGCTACATGAGCTGCTGTAGTGAGGTTCAGGTTTGCTGCCCATCTGCTGGGATGTGTCTGTAGTAGGCCTCTTCTGGTTGCATAAACTGTAGAGCATTATTGTTTTGTCAGAATGAGCTACTGCAGTAAGCTGCAGGTTTGCTGTCCATCTGCTGGTACGTGTCTGTAGTAAGCCTCTTCTGATTGCATAAACTGTACAGCATTATTGTTTTGTCAGAGTGAGCTACATGAGCTACTGTAGTAAGCTGCAGGTTTGCTGTCCATTTGCTGGTATGCATCTGTAGTAGGCCTCTTCTGATTGCATAAACTGTAGAGCATTATTGTTTTGTCAGAATGAGCAACTGTAGTAAGCTACAGGATTGCTGTCCATCTGCTGGGATGTGTCTGTAGTAGGCTTCTTCTGGTTGCATAAACTGTAGAGCATTATCGTTTTGTCAGAATGAGCTACTGCAGTAAGCTGCAGGTTTGCTGTCCATCTGCTGGTACATGTCTGTAGTAAGCCTCTTCTGATTGCATAAACTGTACAGCATTATTGTTTTGTCAGAATGAGCTACATGAGCTGCTGTAGTAAGGTTCAGGTTTGCTGCCAATCTGCTGGGATGTGTCTGTAGTAGGCCTCTTCTGGTTGCATAAACTGTAGAGCATTATTGTTTTGTCAGAATGAGCTACAGCAGTAAGCTACAGGTTTGCTGTCCAGCTGCTGGGATGTGTCTGTTGTAGGCCTCTTCCGATTGCACAAACTGTAGAGCATTATTGTTTTGTCAGAATGAGGTACTGCAGTAAGCTGCAGGTTTGCTGCCCATCTGCTGGTATGCATCTGTAGTAGGCCTCTTCTGATTGCATAAACTGTAGTGCATTATTGCTTTGTCAGAATGAGCTACTGTAGTAAGCTGCAGGTTTGCTGTGAATCTGCTGGTATGTGTCTGTAGTAAGCCTCTTCTGATTGCATAAACTGTACATCATTATTGTTTTTTCAGAATGAGCAACTGTAGTAAGCTACAGGATTGCTGTGCATCTGCTGGGATGTGTCTGTAGTAGGCCTCTTCTTGTTGCATAAACTGTAGAGCATTATTGTTTTTTTCAGAATGAGCAACTGTAGTAAGCTACAGGATTGCTGTCCATCTGCTGGGATGTGTCTGTAGTAGGCCTCTTCTTGTTGCATAAACTGTAGAGCATTATTGTTTCTTCAGAATGAGCTACTGCAGTAAGCTGCAGGTTTGCTGCCCATCTGCTGGTATGCATCTGTAGTAGGCCTCTTCTGATTGCATAAACTGTAGAGCATTATTGTTTTGTCAGAATGAGCTACTGTAGTAAGCTGCAGGTTTGCTGTCCATCTGCTGGTACGTGTCTGTAGTTAGCCTCTTCTGATTGCATAAACTGTATAGCATTATTGTTTTTTTCAGAATGAGCAACTGTAGTAAGCTACAGGATTGCTGTCCATCTGCTGGGATGTGTCTGTAGTAGGCCTCTTCTTGTTGCATAAACTGTACAGCATTATTGTTTCTTCAGAATGAGCAACTGTAGTGAGCAACAGGATTGCTGTCCATCTGCTGGGATGTGTCTGTAGTAGGCCTCTTCTGGTTACATAAACTGTAGAGCATTATTGTTTTGTCAGAATGAGCTACTGCAGTAAGCTGCATGTTTGCTGTCCATCTGCTGGTACGTGACTGTAGTAAGCCTCTTCTGATTGCATAAACTGTACAGCATTATTGTTTTGTCAGAATGAGCTACTGTAGTAAACTACAGGTTTGCTGTCCATCTGCTGGGTTGTGTCTGTTGTAGGCCTCTTCTGATTGCACAAACTGTAGAGCATTATTGTTTTGTCAGAATGAGCTACTGTAGTAAACTACAGGATTGCTGTCCATCTGCTGGGATGTGTCTGTAGTAGGCCTCTTCTGGTTACATAAACTGTAGAGCATTATTGTTTTGCAGATAGCTATGAGGTTTGCTGTCATCTGTGGTATGTGTCTGTTGTAGGCCTCTTTATTGAATGTAATTATTGTTTTGTCAGAATAGCTACTAGTAGACATTTTTCTCTCTTTTGGTATGTGTTGTAGTAGCCTCTTTGGTTGCATAAACTGTAGAGCATTATTGTTTTGTCAGAATGAGCTACTGCAGTAAGCTGCAGGTTTGCTGTCCATCTGCTGGTATGTGTCTGTAGTAGGCCTCTTATGGTTGCATAAACTGTAGAGCATTATTGTTTTGTCAGAATGAGCTACTGCAGTAAGCTGCAGGATTGCTGTCCATCTGCTGGTACGTGTCTGTAGTAAGCCTCTTCTGATTGCATAAACTGTACAGCATTAGTAAGCTGCAGGTTTGCTGTCCATCTGCTGGTATGCATCTGTAGTAGGCCTCTTCTGATTGCATAAACTGTAGAGCATTATTGTTTTGTCAGAATGAGCTACTGTTGTAAGCTGCAGGTTTGCTGTCCATCTGCTCATATGGGTCTGTAGTAAGCCTCTTCTGATTGCATAAACTGTAGAGCATTATTGTTTTTTCAGAATGAGCAACTGTAGTAAGCTACAGGATTGCTGTCCATCTGCTGGGATGTGTCTGTTGTAGGCCTCTTCTGGTTGCATAAACTGTAGAGCATTATTGTTTTGTCAGAATGAGCTACTGCAGTAAGCTGCAGGTTTGCTGTCCATCTGCTGGTACGTGTCTGTAGTAAGCCTCTTCTGATTGCATAAACTGTACAGCATTATTGTTTTGTCAGAATGAGCTACATGAGCTGCTGTAGTGAGGTTCAGGTTTGCTGCCCATCTGCTGGGATGTGTCTGTAGTAGGCCTCTTCTGGTTGCATAAACTGTAGAGCATTATTGTTTTGTCCGAATGAGCTACTGCAGTAAGCTGCAGGTTTGCTGTCCATCTGCTTGTCTGCACTATTCTGCAGCAACCCCCACACTGTCGCGGTAGAGCATCCTTGGCTTTCTCTAAAAGCAATGAAACCAAGCAAAGCAATGAAAGCAATAAGTGGAATGCTTGTCTGCACTATTCTGCAGCAACTCCCACACTGTCACGATAGAGCATCCTTGGCTTTCTCTGAAAGCAATGAATGCAAGGAAAGCAATGAAATCAATCAAAGGAATGCTTGTCTGCACTATTCTGCAGCAACTACTGCACTGCCAGTGTGGAGCATCCTTGGCTTTCTCTGAAAGCAATGAAAGCAAGCAAAGCAATGAAAGCAATAAATGGACTGCTTGTCTGCACTATTCTGCAGCAACTCCCACACTGTCACGATAGAGCATCCTTGGCTTTCTCTGAAAGCAATGAATGCAAGGAAAGCAATGAAAGCAATAAATGGAAAGCTTGTCTGCACTATTCTGCAGCAACTACGACACTGTCACTGTAGAGCATCCTTGGCTTTCTCTGAAAGCAATGAAAGCAAGCAAAGCAATGAAAGCAATAAATGGACTGGTTGTCTGCACTATTCTGCAGCAACTCCCACACTGTCACGATAGAGCATCCTTGGCTTTCTCTGAAAGCAATGAATGCAAGGAAAGCAATGAAAGCAATAAATGGGATGCTTGTCTGCACTATTCTGCAGCAACCCCCACACTGTCACGGTAGAGCATCCTTGGCTTTCTCTAAAAGCAATGAAACCAAGCAAAGCAATGAAAGCAATAAGTGGAATGCTTGTCTGCACTATTCTGCAGCAACTCCCACACTGTCACGGTAGAGCATCCTTGGCTTTCTCTGAAAGCAATGAATGCAAGGAAAGCAATGAAAGCAATAAATGGAAAGCTTGTCTGCACTATTCTGCAGCAACTACGACACTGTCACTGTAGAGCATCCTTGGCTTTCTCTGAAAGCAATGAAAGCAAGCAAAGCAATGAAAGCAATAAATGGACTGGTTGTCTGCACTATTCTGCAGCAACTCCCACACTGTCACGATAGATCATCCTTGGCTTTCTCTGAAAGCAATGAATGCAAGGAAAGCAATGAAAGCAATAAATGGGATGCTTGTCTGCACTATTCTGCAGCAACCCCCACACTGTCACGGTAGAGCATCCTTGGCTTTCTCTAAAAGCAATGAAACCAAGCAAAGCAATGAAAGCAATAAGTGGAATGCTTGTCTGCACTATTCTGCAGCAACACCCACACTGTCACGGTAGAGCATCCTTGGCTTTCTCTAAAAGCAATGAAACCAAGCAAAGCAATGAAAGCAATAAGTGGAATGCTTGTCTGCACTATTCTGCAGCAACCCCCACACTGTCACGGTAGAGCATCCTTGGCTTTCTCTAAAAGCAATGAAACCAAGCAAAGCAATGAAAGCAATAAGTGGAATGCTTGTCTGCACTATTCTGCAGCAACTCCCACACTGTCACGATAGAGCATCCTTGGCTTTCTCTGAAAGCAATGAATGCAAGGAAAGCAATGAAAGCAATAAATGGAATGCTTGTCTGCACTATTCTGCAGCAACTACCGCACTGTCAGTGTAGAGCATCCTTGGCTTTCTCTGAAAGCAATGAAAGCAAGCAAAGCAATGAAAGCAATAAATGGACTGCTTGTCTGCACTATTCTGCAGCAACTCCCACACTGTCACGATAGAGCATCCTTGGCTTTCTCTGAAAGCAATGAATGCAAGGAAAGCAATGAAAGCAATAAATGGAATGCTTGTCTGCACTATTCTGCAGCAACTACCGCACTGTCAGTGTAGAACATCCTTGGCTTTCTCTGAAAGCAATGAAAGCAAGCAAGGCAATGAAAGCAATAAATGGACTGCTTGTCTGCACTATTCTGCAGCAACTCCCACACTGTCACGATAGAGCATGCTTGGCTTTCTCTGAAAGCAATGAATGCAAGGAAAGCAATGAAAGCAATAAATGGAAAGCTTGTCTGCACTATTCTGCAGCAACTACGACACTGTCACTGTAGAGCATCCTTGGCTTTCTCTGAAAGCAATGAAAGCAAGCAAAGCAATGAAAGCAATAAATGGACTGGTTGTCTGCACTATTCTGCAGCAACTCCCACACTGTCACGATAGAGCATCCTTGGCTTTCTCTGAAAGCAATGAATGCAAGGAAAGCAATGAAAGCAATAAATGGAATGCTTGTCTGCACTATTCTGCAGCAACCCCCACACTGTCATGGTAGAGCATCCTTGGCTTTCTCTAAAAGCAATGAAACCAAGCAAAGCAATGAAAGCAATAAGTGGAATGCTTGTCTGCACTATTCTGCAGCAACCCCCACACTGTCACGGTAGAGCATCCTTGGCTTTCTCTAAAAGCAATGAAACCAAGCAAAGCAATGAAAGCAATAAGTGGAATGCTTGTCTGCACTATTCTGCAGCAACTCCCACACTGTCACGATAGAGCATCCTTGGCTTTCTCTGAAAGCAATGAATGCAAGGAAAGCAATGAAAGAAATAAATGGAATTCTTGTCTGCACTATTCTGCAGAAACCCCCACACTGTCACAGTAGAGCATCCTTGGCTTTCTCTAAAAGCAATGAAACCGAGCAAAGCAATGAAAGCAATAAGTGGAATGCTTGTCTGCACTATTCTGCAGCAACCCCCACACTGTCACGGTAGAGCATCCTTGGCTTTCTCTAAAAGCAATGAAACCAAGCAAAGCAATGAAAGCAATAAGTGGAATGCTTGTCTGCACTATTCTGCAGCAACTCCCACACTGTCACGATAGAGCATCCTTGGCTTTCTCTGAAAGCAATGAATGCAAGGAAAGCAATGAAAGCAATAAATGGAATGCTTGTCTGCACTATTCTGCACCAACTACGCCACTGTCAGTTCCACTTATTGCTTTGCTCGGTTTAATTGATTTTAGACAACGCAAAGGATGCTCTACTGTGACAGTGTGGGGGTTGCTGCAGAATAGTGCAGACAAGCATTCCATTTATTGCTTTCATTGCTTTCCTTGCATTCATTGCTTTCAGAGAAAGCCAAGGATGCTCTACCGTGACAGTGTGGGAGTTGCTGCAGAATAGTGCAGACAAGCATTCCACTTATTGCTTTCATTGCTTTGCTTGGTTTCATTGCTTTTAGAGAAAGCCAAGGATGCTCTACCGTGACAGTGTGGGGGTTGCTGCAGAATAGTGCAGACAAGCATTCCACTTATTGCTTTCATTGCTTTGCTTGGTTTCATTGCTTTTAGAGAAAGCCAAGGATGCTCTACCGTGACAGTGTGGGGGTTGCTGCAGAATAGTGCAGACAAGCATCCCATTTATTGCTTTCATTGCTTTCCTTGCATTCATTGCTTTCAGAGAAAGCCAAGGATGCTCTATCGTGACAGTGTGGGAGTTGCTGCAGAATAGTGCAGACAACCAGTCCATTTATTGCTTTCATTGCTTTGCTTGCTTTCATTGCTTTCAGAGAAAGCCAAGGATGCTCTACAGTGACAGTGTCGTAGTTGCTGCAGAATAGTGCAGACAAGCTTTCCATTTATTGCTTTCATTGCTTTCCTTGCATTCATTGCTTTCAGAGAAAGCCAAGGATGCTCTATCGTGACAGTGTGGGAGTTGCTGCAGAATAGTGCAGACAAGCAGTCCATTTATTGCTTTCATTGCCTTGCTTGCTTTCATTGCTTTCAGAGAAAGCCAAGGATGTTCTACACTGACAGTGCGGTAGTTGCTGCAGAATAGTGCAGACAAGCATTCCATTTATTGCTTTTATTGCTTTCCTTGCATTCATTGCTTTCAGAGAAAGCCAAGGATGCTCTATCGTGACAGTGTGGGAGTTGCTGCAGAATAGTGCAGACAAGCAGTCCATTTATTGCTTTCATTGCTTTGCTTGCTTTCATTGCTTTCAGAGAAAGCCAAGGATGCGCTCCACTTACAGTGGGGTAGTGGCTGCAGCATAGTGCAGACAAGCATAATTCCATTTATTGCTTTCATTGCTTTCCTTGCATTCATTGCTTTCAGAGAAAGCCAAGGATGCTCTATCGTGACAGTGTGGGAGTTGCTGCAGAATAGTGCAGACAAGCATTCCACTTATTGCTTTCATTGCTTTGCTTGGTTTCATTGCTTTTAGAGAAAGCCAAGGATGCTCTACCGTGACAGTGTGGGGGTTGCTGCAGAATAGTGCAGACAAGCATTCCACTTATTGCTTTCATTGCTTTGCTTGGTTTCATTGCTTTTAGAGAAAGCCAAGGATGCTCTACTGTGACAGTGTGGGCATTGCTGCAGAATAGTGCAGACAAGCATTCCATTTATTGCTTTCATTGCTTTCCTTGCATTCATTGCTTTCAGAGAAAGCCAAGGATGCTCTACCGTGACAGTGTGGGAGTTGCTGCAGAATAGTGCAGACAAGCATTCCACTTATTGCTTTCATTGCTTTGCTTGGTTTCATTGCTTTTAGAGAAAGCCAAGGATGCTCTACCGTGACAGTGTGGGGGTTGCTGCAGAATAGTGCAGACAAGCATTCCACTTATTGCTTTCATTGCTTTGCTTGGTTTCATTGCTTTTAGAGAAAGCCAAGGATGCTCTACCGTGACAGTGTGGGGGTTGCTGCAGAATAGTGCAGACAAGCATCCCATTTATTGCTTTCATTGCTTTCCTTGCATTCATTGCTTTCAGAGAAAGCCAAGGATGCTCTATCGTGACAGTGTGGGAGTTGCTGCAGAATAGTGCAGACAACCAGTCCATTTATTGCTTTCATTGCTTTGCTTGCTTTCATTGCTTTCAGAGAAAGCCAAGGATGCTCTACAGTGACAGTGTCGTAGTTGCTGCAGAATAGTGCAGACAAGCTTTCCATTTATTGCTTTCATTGCTTTCCTTGCATTCATTGCTTTCAGAGAAAGCCAAGCATGCTCTATCGTGACAGTGTGGGAGTTGCTGCAGAATAGTGCAGACAAGCAGTCCATTTATTGCTTTCATTGCTTTGCTTGCTTTCATTGCTTTCAGAGAAAGCCAAGGATGCTCTATGCTTTCATTGCTTTCCTTGCATTCATTGCTTTCAGAGAAAGCCAAGGATGCTCTATCGTGACAGTGTGGGAGTTGCTGCAGAATAGTGCAGACAAGCATTCCATTTATTGCTTTCATTGCTTTGCTTGCTTTCATTGCTTTCAGAGAAAGCCAAGGATGCTCTACACTGACAGTGCGGTAGTTGCTGCAGAATAGTGCAGACAAGCATTCCATTTATTGCTTTCATTGCTTTCCTTGCATTCATTGCTTTCAGAGAAAGCCAAGGATGCTCTATCGTGACAGTGTGGGAGTTGCTGCAGAATAGTGCAGACAAGCATTCCACTTATTGCTTTCATTGCTTTGCTTGGTTTCATTGCTTTTAGAGAAAGCCAAGGATGCTCTACCGTGACAGTGTGGGGGTTGCTGCAGAATGACGCTATTAGGTGTTGTCCGCATTGTGTCGTCGAAGCAACGCTTTGCGAAGAAACACAGCTTTTTACTGGTGGCGTGGGGAATCTATGTAGCATATGACATGGCGTGCGCCACGTGGTTTGGTATTTGAAAGATTGGTGCGGCGATATAACCACACAAATCTATTAATTCATTTTTACCTGTTGAAGCAAGATGAAACGCATATATGCAATCGTATACCGTTCCAAATTGATCAATCGTAAACAAACTTTAAACGTACGCAATACCTTAATAAAGGTCACGCCGTAACCGGCTACGTTACGTTACGTTACGGATTTAGTAAAAACGCCGTTGTTGATGGGAAAACCGATCTGGAAGGGGAAGGGGACGAGTCTGGAAGGGGACAAAACTTTGCGTAATTATTTGGGTGCGCTATCGTGTATGCCCTCCTCCTTTTCGCCCCACAAAAGATATTACTCTTCCTCTGCCTCTTTGGCCCCTTCGGAACGCCAGACGTCCGCGAGCGGCGACGCCATGGCCGCGCTAGAGGCGTTCTTCGACACGCAGACGCGTCTGTCTACTCACTCTCTCAATCGCGCGCGCTGCTGACCAATTTTCGGCGTCTTTTTGTAGGTGATGCACGAGACGCTAGAGGGCGACAGCGCCGAGAAGCCGCCGCTGACGGTCGAGCGGGCCAAGAGCCTCATCGCCGACGCCTATACCGCTCGGCCGCCGAGCGCAACACCGGTGCGTTTTTTTGTCGCAGTGATTGTCGAGTCGAATCTTGCTCGCGAAGTTTTCACAAAAAAGGTGGATGATGCAAATCGAACAGACCCGGCTGGCCGTAGATCGGCGGTCGACTTCAACAAGCTGCTTGAGGCGGTCTCCATTGGCGACTTTGTGCGGCACGCACAACCCGACAAGAACCAGAAGGGAGAATGCTGTCTGCTCGTCTTCCTCGGTTGTTTGCCACTGTTTTTTCTGTCAATCACGTACAAGACCCGCAGCCCTCCTTTTTTCCTTATGCGTGCTATTGCGTTATTGATGGGCCAACCCCCCTCCACCCACCCCACGGCCAAATGGGTAGTGTATCCCTGGATTGGAGCATGACACACATTGTGGTGTGCTGTTTATTTAGCGGACGAGAACATGCTGAGCAGCTTCAAGCGCATCTGCGTGGTTGGCGGCAACAGTATGAACCAGGTGAACGCCAAGAAGGACAAGAGGCCGCGGTCCTTCGACCTGACCTGCAAGGTTGTCGGGCCGGACCTCGGCCTCATCGGCTACTGATTGAACCCAGCACCCACACACAATGGTTTTCAACAACCGCTTCCCCGCTAGAACTTTGCAGTGAGCGTGCTTCGTGAAACATTGTTTTGCTGCTCCGTTCAGCAGCGGTTGCCGACGTCGACAGCGGCGCCCGAAGACCTCGTGCTGGTCCACCAGGAGCGGTACGCATATTGGCAGCAGAATGAGCAGCGCTACTCGACGGCCATGCGAGACATGGTCATCCGCTGTAGTCTGTGTCATGTCTCGCTACTTGTATTTCCACAACAAATTGCTCGACGTCTCCAACACTAAGGGCAAGTTGTTGTTGAGCCACCGCGAGAAACTCGCTCGCGCCTTGGTGTGTATTTGCAGGCTTTAAAATGTAGGTTGCGCGAAGTGGCTGTGAAGCGATTAAAATTCGTTTGTTAGGTTGTTGTTCGTCTGCTAAATCCGTGTCCGAATCTCGTGTCACACAAGCCGTTGCGCACCACCGCTTCGGCCACCTCAATTCGCATGGAATTCTAATATTTTTTAGTTTTTTTGGGGGTAAGTTTAAAAAACAAAAATTTCGGGGGGGGAGAAAAGAGAGAAAAAAAAGGAAAAAAAAAATTCCTGAAAGGCGGCGAGAGAAAAAAAAAAAAAGTGGAGATTATAACGCACCCAAATAATTATTTTGGCCCCCTCCATGCCCCCCCCCTCCCCCTCCCAGCTGGTTTTTCCTTTGTTGATTCGTTGGAGGGGAAATATATTAAATATAAAACAGGGGAAACAGATGAAACAGGGGCCACAGAACACTGTTCCCGCTTCCAGTTAGCGAGGGGGGTGGGGTGGGGGTGGGGGGAGGAGTGGGGGCTGGGGAGCGGTGGGAGTGGGGGTGGGGGAGGGGTGGGAGTGGGGGAAGGGTTGGAGTGGGGGCGGGTTCGCTCCAAAAAAGGTGGTTTGTCAAGTCACCTGCCTCGCCTCGTACTGCTTAGGTTTAGTCCTTGCTTAGGCTTAAGCTTCAGAAATAATGGGTTAGGGTTAAGCCTATTGTAGGGGTAAAGGGGTGGGGAGGGGGGGGGGGGGCGGCGCACCCAAAAAAGTGGGGTGGGGGTATTCATGTTGGTTAAAACATTTTGTGGATTGTGTGGAATATCTTCTTGAGCTGGCGCCAAACCCGCCACCATGGTCTCGAGCCCCCATTTTGAGAGCCTCTCATGGAGGCGTGGTCATGGCAAAAAAACTGAACAGTAATCCCCCACCCCTCCACACGTACGATCATGTTGTAAATCACACGCTACCTCGCGAACGCACGCAGTGTGTGCCAGGCGGAGGGTGGGACGACATCGATCCATTGGTCGACGGCCGACCAGTAGACGACGCTGGGCCTCCCGTCGCCAGCGTAGGCGCTCTGCGCCGACTTCAAAATCTCCGCCATGTGAGGAAGGGGGGGGGGGGGGGTGCAGACTCAAAAAGACCACAGAATGAAAATTGTTCAACAAAATTGCGTATGTACTTTTTGGTCAACTACGGATTAAAACGAGGTCGAAATTATGTTACATTAGGTGTTTGGTCATATAACACGTGAACGAACGCAAAAACAACCCTATTTAATTCATAGGTAGGTATCTGCAAGGGGGAGGGGTGGGTTTAGCGGAGACGCCCACTTGAAAAAACCCCACCTTCCCCGTTCTGTCAACGAGCCACAAAAATGATAGAGTAATTAATGCTGGTGAGTTGGTGCACAATGAAGCACGGGAATTTACCCCAAAATTCTTTCCCATTTAACAGTTTCGCGACACGTCAACAAACGTAGCAATGCAACGAAGAGAAGGAAATGATTTGGTGCAGAATTTGCCCTTTCAGCCCCCCCCCCCCCCCTCACAAATTTCCTATCCCGGACATTTTACTCGAAATGGCTCTAGACCCCTCCACCCTCTCGATTCAACACCCCCCCCCCCCCCCACGGTCAAAGCCAGGGGGATGGCTGGGTATCGAGGGGAGGAGAGGGTCTCCCGCCATCCCGCCAGGATCGGAAATTTTGGAGAGCTGGGGGGGTGGTCGAAGTGGAAAGTTTCGCGGCAGAATAGCGCGTAAATCGGTGCTTTTTGGTCCAGAATGTGTCAAAACAACGCCTAAAGAGCACTTTTTAAGCGGTTTTGGGTCACGCTACACTGAAAAAGGACACAAAACACGCATATTCACCCAATTTTTCGATAATGAGAGAGGGTCTCCTGCAGGGTTGCACAATTTAAAAAAAAAGTTGTTTTTTTTTTTTTAAAAAAATTTCTTTTTTTTTTTTTTAAAAAAAAAGTTGGATTTTTTTAAATTAAAAAAAAATTTCTGTTTTTGGGTAAAATTTAGCTTTTGAGTGGCAAAAAGGCATTTAAATGGTGTTTAGATGGTACAATTAGTAGTTTTTCATGCATAAACTTGCTTATTAGCACCAAAACCAAGCTCTTTTTGGGGTTCCCAACTGGTTCCCAACATAGTGCGATACCGTACACGACCATTTAGAGGCAGCGGCTTTGTCACCATTTGACTAAAACGATGCTAAATACGCTTCTAAAGGCTTTAGGGAAGCACTAGTACTTGTGTTTGACACTCGAATAGGCTAAAAGTATCTTATAGTACAGGTATTTGGCGCCAATGATGGCTCCTAAGTCAATTAAAAAAAAATTTTTTTTTTTTAAATTTTTTTTTTAATTTAAAAAAAAAACTTGAAAATTTTTTTTATGCAACCCTGGTCTCCTGCAAGTTATCAGGGATGGCGATGGCCAGTGGGGGGGAGGGCTCCCGCAATAAAAGCGGGATGGCTATAGCCAGTGGGGGTACCCCCCCCCCCCCCCCCCCACCCCCTTACACCCCCGGAGCCCACCTATGGCTTGAGAGCATACCTGTAACTGGGGGGGGGGGGGGTGGTTGGGGGGGGCTTTGGGGGCCCCCACTAGTTTTTCAACCACCCCCCAACTCCCCCCCCGACCCCCCCCCCCTAGAATTTTCCCAAAGGATTTTCGTCATGTGTAAAACGATAAAGGTGAGTAACTGTTGGTGTTTTTCAGTGCTTTTCAGTGTTATATGACCATAAAACAGCTAAATAACACTGTTTACCCATTTTAGACCAAAAAGCACCACCACAACCCAAACAATGGCCAGCTACCCCCCCCCCCCACTTTTTGCTCCGGAGACCCCCTCCCCCAAAATCGGCCAGCTACCCCCCCCCCACTCTGCCAGACCCAGTTACAGGTATGCTTGAGAGACCCAACCTACTGACAGAAACGAGAGCATACTCATTCAACAGAGAACTAGCCAATCTCTCAAGTGTGGCTGGCCTATACTGCAGGAGTCCTCCTCCATTTTTATGGCTACTTAATTTTTATTATTTTCAGACTTTTAGTTCAAGGAATTCTCGCAACCTTTCGGGAACTTTAGATTTAGATTTTGCTCACTTACCTTTTATATGCTACACACCTATGCAAACCCCCCACGTCCCCAACCCAAAAGGTTTTCCTGTCCCTCGACCAGGGCCGATTTGCTTGGGTACGTGTTTTTTTCTGGTCATAAATCATTGAAATAAGGACACCCCTTCTGCTGCCGTCGAAACGTCGCCTTCACCGGCTCGGTTCATGGTCCGTTTCTCTGGGGAAGGACGTTGGTCTTGTCGCTTCTTTCACGGGCTTTTGACGGGCGTCGACTCCGCCAAAGGGGAAGGAGGGCCGTCGACGTCGAACCGCGAGGAGGCAGCTGCATACGCGACGGTTTCTTCTCTGCCAACAGTGGCAATATTGCCGTCGTCACCACCCGCCCCACCCCCCTCGCTAACTGGAAGCGGGAACAGTGATCTGTTGCACCTGTTGCATCTGTTGCATCTGTTGCATATTTTAGAAATTGCCGTTGGAAGAGACACAAACATTGACAAGAATGGCAGATATTTTTCAAAAAGTCGTTAAAGATGTCAGTTCCGCTTTCAACACTTACGAAGTTCGGAACGTCGTCGACAAAGTGTAAGAGATTTTTTTGATAAAGGAAGAAATGTTGCGAACCCGTTTTTGTGCTTTCACTTTTGTTTATTTCTGAATTTTCTCACATTTCTCTTTGGGAAAAAAAGCCCCGGTTTGTATTTTCCAAAATAAAAAAATACTAAAAAATGTTAAAATAAAGCAAGACATTTAAATTGCAGCCAAGGCTTCGTAATGAACTACACCGAGATCGAAAGCAAGGTAAGGGAGGCGACAAACGACGAACCTTGGGGACCCACAGGGCCGCTCATGCAGGAGATTGCCCAGGTAATTGCTTCAAATAATGAATTTGTCTTATTAATTTAATTCTTTTGTCAACGACGCAGGCGACGTATCAGTACGACGCATTCCCGGAGATCATGGGCGTGCTGTGGAAGCGGATGCTCGTCGACAACAAGAAGAGTTGGAGACGCGTCTATAAGGTGGGGGCAACGAACGAACGTACCAACAGACCGACAGACAAACGGACGGACAAGAGCGCTTTGGACGACACCACGCACGCACGAACACGCACACGGTCTAGCATAACTGCCCGCTGGTGGGGGGGGGGGGGGTATGCCGCTCTCCTGGAAGACCCTATCCCGAATCGGGACGACCCCTCCCCTGGCTTTCATTTTCTGGAACTTCAAGCCAATTTGTCTTGTAAAAAATAGCAAAAAGTGTGCCTGCGGCGCTGTTTTTTTGTACTTTACAGCTTAAAGGTACACAGAAATGGCGTTTAGATCACGTTTTAGTCCGTTTTTGGTCCAGTTTGAGGCGAATAAGTACATTTTTTTGTGCAATTTTGACGAATAAAACTCCATCCCGAAAATCCCGGTTTACCCAACTGGCCCAATTTCCGTGGGCACCTACGCGGTCTATAATAAGTCACTGGGCATGTCGGTGCAGGCGGAAATTGGCTGGGATTGCCATTTTTAAGACGGTGGGGGGGGGGGGGTAATTCGAGACTTTTGGGATGGATTGGGCCATGCATACGTACCCCCCCCCCCCCCTCCAAATCGGCGCGTATGGACAAAAATGCGCGCTCGGTCCCACCCGGACGCTGGACACATAGACGCACGCACGCACGCACATACTCGCGTCATTCCTTGTACTGTTGTCGTCCCCCGCAGAGCCTGATCGTGCTGTCGTACCTGGTGAAACACGGCAGCGAGCGCGTGGTCAACAACGCCAAGGAGCACCTCTACGACCTGCGCGCCCTCGAGCACTACCCGGTCCGCGACGAGCAGGACAAGGACCAGGGACTCAACGGTACCCCCCCCCCCCACCGCACCGGATCCATCCAGGGGGAGGACGGCCGCCCTCCCCGCCCCGGAAATGGCCCAGCATCCATAAATTTCGACAGGCTCCCCCTTCTGGAAAATCCGTCTCCATTGCCCCAATTTCGCCGCTACCCCCCGTCACGAAATCCTGGATCAGTCACTGGGTATACCCTCTTCCCCCCCCCCCCCTCCAACCCAACCAGGTTGGCGGGAGGGGGGCACTTTTCCCAGAACCTCAAACCCAATTTGCAAGCTGCAAAACCGAAAACGTCTTTGCGCCGAGCAACGCATTTGCGTCCTAATTGTTGCCAGTACGTACACATGAATTCTAGATAGCATGTTTGTCGTTCGTAAATTCCGTGTGTGGGCGAAAATTTGGAAATTCTCACTTCGTAAGAATTCATCCCGATCCTGAAACTGCGGTGTAAAAGTGCCTGCCTGCAGCGCACTACACGTCACTGTGTCACATATGTTGACTGAACGTCACACACACACACACACACACACACATAACTAGCACCCCTAGCAAAGTAAAGTAGACGTGGTATACGTTGGTCAAATACTCGTAGTGGAACATTTGTTCGTTTCGTTTGCTATGGTTGTTTGTTTGTTCTTCGGTATGCCATTGCGTTGCTATTCCGGTGCTGTTTGCTGAGAATCCGCCGTTTGTTTTGTCCATCGTAAATTGCAAATTTCCTAAATAAGTTTTGATATATGATATTTTTTTCCACATTTCCAGTCCGTCACCGCGCCAAGGAGACGATAGAATTTCTGCAAGACGACGAGAGGTTGCGCAGCGAGCGGAAGCAGGCGAAACGCGCCCGCGAAAAGTACACCGGAATATCGTCGAATGATTTCACAGGTGGCGGCTCCCCCAGTCACTTCGGTACGTTTCAAAAAAGCGGTTGGGGCTTTCACCCACTCCCCGAAGGGAGGCACCTAGCCCAGCTGGTTGAGAGCGTTTCCGCTTTCACCAATGTGCCCTGCTGCCGTCAGGTGTCAACTGACCACACAACATCACCCATGTGGGTGAAATTGCGCGGCCAGCTGGCAGCAGGTACACGACAGTTTCCAAAGGGCGCGGGCTCTAGGCCACGACCAGCCCTATTGGTCACTGCCATGCACATTTCAAAAAAGCGGTTGGGGCTTTCACCCACTCCCCGAAGGGAGGCACCTAGCAGGGAGGCACACGTCCCGTGTAGCACTTCTGATGCGATATTTGATGGACAATTTGCGAGAAGGCACCGTTTATTAAACCATTTTCCACACAACCATTCTTGTGCTGAATTGGAAACATTTTTGAATGCGGTCGTTCGTTCACTTCTTCATTGACCCAGAAATCGCACCTTATGGCTTCGTGGTGTGCCGCGTATGTCGCTCTTTTATTCTTTCTAATCAAAATGCAATACGCGCGACCTAAGCAACTGGCAATGGTTTATTCTACTTTTGTTAGCAAAAATTCGGTTTATACAGAAGCACTCCGGGGTCTAATTGCAGGTCGGTACTCTGACCGGGGCGGTAGCGGCGGCGGCGGAGGCGGTCTGGGCAGCATCGACACCTTCGATCCCCATCGTCCGTCCAAGCAGAGGGACTTCCATCACCGCAAGAATAGCGCAGACGACGTCTCATACAAGTGCGTGCGTGCGTGCGTGTCTGTGCGTGCGTGCATATGTTTTTTTTACGAAGATCTATTCGCTTTTGTCCAGCTCGCCTGAGTTGACGCGAAATCAGCGAATGCCTTGCAGGGACTTCGACGACGAGATTCGGGGCGAGAGTCATTTCGAGTTCCCCGATGACGGGGGACCGCGGAAGGGTGGGGGCTCGCCCGGCCTGGGAGAGGAAGAGCCCTCGGCCCACGCTGCCAATAGGAGCCGCCAGTCGCCCGTGCCCTCCCCGCCGCGCATGAAACCCTCCACGCAGCCGCAGACGCCGCCAATTATGGTGAGTGGGACGACGCTGAAATTTTGCTACATTGTGTCCCCCCCCCCTGTCGTAGATGAAGATTCGTATCATCGTCCTACGACTACATCTCGAGTTTTTGTCATGTTGAGAACCCATGCTCGGCAGCGGAACAGCTGCCAATTTGTCTTGAACCATTGATTCGAGCAGCTAATTCGTCAACTATTTTTGCCTCAAACGCCGCCATTGCAGCCTGCCGCGGCGGTGCCCGATTTGTTGGGCCTGGACAACCCACCTCCGGACCCCACCACGACCAGCTCCCACAGCGGGGGCATGCCCCAGAAGAAGATACGGCCCCCTTCTGGCGACTGGGCCGATTTTGGACCCCCACAGAGGGCCCCCCACGCCGCCCCGGCGGCGACGATGGTCGGCGCTACCGACGAATTTGGCGACTTCGAATCCGCCTTTCCCAAGAGGTGACATTTGTTCTTTTGCCTTTCCGGTGGAAAATGGCGCGATCTGCGGTTTCGGAGGCTTAGCAGCACTCTGGGCAGCAATAAACAAATGATGGAACGCCTCGGGTTGTGTGGAACGCCTTTGGTTGTTGAACATTGGCCTATATGGGAAGTGTGAAACATTTTTTTTGCCCCATTCTATGTTCTCTCAAAAGCGCGAAGCAAGTGCTAATAAAGCCGGATCTTTTCTCTGCTAGTATTGATCGAGTGAAAACCCGACTCGGCACGCACGCACGTACGCACACAACGGCTGCAGCTATTTTGTACGCTTTGCACTTTTACAGCGAGCCGCCGCGTGCTGCCGCTTCCGCGGATTTTGCCGACTTCTCGGCGTTCCAGCGGCCAACGCAGCTAACGGATGCTAGCTCCGCCGCGGCGACGGCTAATGCGTCCGCGCTACAGGCCCCAGCGGCGGCGGCGACGACTGACCTCTTTGCGCCGCCCAATGACGCCTCCATATTGGACGCCGACTTCTCAATGTGGCAGGATAATCAAGTGAGTGCGTGCGTGCGTATGTCCGTGTGTGCGTCGAATTTTCCAAATTTCAGAAAAATTCGCCAGCGGCCGCGGCGGCCCCCATTCTCGACTTCGCAAGCCCCATGGCAGCTCAAACTACGGTAGGCTGGACGGAACATTTTTTTTCGGAAATTTTTGTATTACTGTAATCTCTTGTTGGAAGCTCTGTGTTTCAAGTGTACACACGTGACACTGTGCTAATTTCTACACTACTCCATTGTTCAGCCCGTCGCTCAAACACCGGTGTTGACGCCCTCCCAGCCTGCTGCTCAGCCTTCGGTAATATTTAGTTTTTTTGTATATTAATCTATGGTACATTAATTAATCTATGGCATGGCAATCAAAATGTGATGCGAATAAAGCGTAACCACCTGCGGAATTTAGACCGATTTTGGGTGGGCCAACTTCGAATCGGCGCCGTCCAAGCCAGCAGCTCAACAAAAGGTTATTCCTCGATTGTTTACACAGATTTCTAAATTAACAAAAACGCACAACTGAACCCTGCGTATCGTCCACTAGATAAACTGCAGTAATTTTGCGAACTCAATTTTGCGAGTTTGTATCGGTACCGCAATTAATGTTGCCCATTTCCTCGGTCAGTATGCAAATTTCACGTGCTGTATTTTGATTGAGCAGAGCAAGCCCCTGCCGGACAGCTGGAAGAGTACGGTAGGTCGATTGGACATCGACCTGGACAATTTGGGCCTGGGCGGGGCCGCGGCCGGTGGCGCGGGCAAGCAGGCCGCCGGCAAGGGCAAGAGTCTGAACGCGCTCAAACAGGAACGCCAACTCAAAGGTACTGAAACAACTCCTCTCCAATACAAGCCCTCGGGGTATAGCGGAAACACAGCTGTTTCGATAGGAATTAAGGAAAAATTTGCAGGCGGCTGCAAAAAAGGTGAATATGTGACGCTCTTTTGTTGGAGCCCAGTTTGAAAAAGAGGGGTATCAATTAAGGCATGCCTCATTTATGTATAGCCGCTTATGCTTTGCAGCTGATCAACTTCAGTTTGAACAAACTGTGTATAAAAACCGAACCAAACGCAGCAACAACACGTCACATATTCGGCATTTTTTTGTGTTTGTGTGCATAGAAAGGAGCAGTGGCAATCATAGGACCTATAACTGGACTGGAACACCCTGCATTCACATATGCCGCATGACTAAATGCCACGTGGTTGCAAGACAGGCAGGAAGGACCGCAGGGTCTTGCACATGGACCACTATGCAGACGTACGCACGCACGCACGCAAGCACGCACGAACACACGCACGCACGCACGCACGCAAACACGTTGTATAGGAGCAGTGCGTTATTGGGTAAATGCCAAAAAGGAAATGACGAATGGAGCCAGTACCATATGTATACCTACACATCACTAACTGAACTGTAGTGGCAATCCACATCTCACAAATGTTAGCAAGGTGCCAATTATTTATGTAGGAACTTTGGCTGTGCCAGGTCGATGGTAATGACCAGAGATAGATGAGATGTGAAAGGATTGCTGTTGCATTTTGGGTGAGTGAGATAGCTCACACAAAAAAATGCCGAATATGTGACGTGTTGTTGCTGCGTTTGGTTCGGTTTTTATACACAGTTTGTTCAAACTGAAGTTGATCAGCTGCAAAGCATAAGCGGCTATACATAAATGAGGCATGCCTTAATTGATACCCCTCTTTTTCAAACTGGGCTCCAACAAAAGAGCGTCACATATTCACCTTTTTTGCAGCCGCCTGCAAATTTTTCCTTAATACAGTGTTTTTTCGTAAGACAAACATCGATGCGTAAAACCTATACAGGCACCCGCATGCACGCACGCACGCAGGCACGCACGCACACATGCACGCACGTACGCACGCACGCATGCACGACATATGTACCATGTATGACATATGTAGCATGCTTGGTAGAATCCCCTGAGTGCAGTAGGAGACACTCATTGTATAGAATGTGAGCATGTGGTTTGAAAATAGGTACGCATGTATTTTTCATTGACCAAAGTTGTGCACAACTAATTGTCATGCAAATGATACAAAGCAGGATGACCTATCAGCAAATGGCACAGCATGCAGAGAAACTACAAACAGAAGCCACTGCGGATAATTGTGTGTGTGCGTGCGTGCGTGCGTGCGTGTGCAGTTGTGCTATATTGCTGCATCGTAGCATAGTGATGTAAAGAATCAAAATGATCGCTATAACTAGGCGGTCAACTTTTGTGTTTTAGCCGAAGTGATGCGACGTACTCACATCGAGTTTTTTGTGAAGCAGCCGATTTGATGGTGTGCGTGCGTGCGTGCACATCTGCAGTGCCATATTGGTTCGTCGGAGCATAGCAGTGTAAAGAATCAAAATAATCTACACGTGCAGGCGGTCAACTTCCGTGTTTTAGCCAAAGTGATCCGACCTACCCATATCAATATTTATCGATTATTCCGGATGTGAAAATATTTTGGTGCGTCGGATCATGTTGACTTCAAGGAATGAAATGTTCGCCATCGAAGGGCAATCAACTTTATTATTGACGTTAATGCCCTCCGACGTAACCACACCAAAATATCGCCATTTTTCGTTTTCGGTATAATGGGGAGAGGCATTTTGGTGCGTTCAATTTGGTCCAATTGTCAAAAGGGGTCTATTCCAGGTCATGCCGAACAACTTTTTCCTTTATAGCAAAGCTCTGTGATAAGCCGTTAGCGCGCCTATTAAACACAAACTTTTTGGCCGATATTTTTAATTGCTAATAACTCATTATCGGTGATGAAGTTTTAGGTTCAGTGACTTGGCATAGACTTCCCATAAGAAACTGTTCAAGTAAATCAAAAAAAAATTGGGGTTTAATTGGGCACTTTTTCGATATTTACTCTTGGTGGAAACCACCCCAAAAAAACGACTATGTCCGAAAAAACGCATAAAATCGACGATATCTCGAGTTTGGTAGGACGCAGAGATGATTCCTTTGGTACGCAAAATTGCCATCATGGGTCGCTTACACATGCCAAGTTTGAGTTCCAATTGCCCACGGCACTAGCGAGTGGCGCTACAAAAACTGGGGAGGAGAACACGAAAAAAAAAAAAGACACTTTTCGGAAACATTTTCGGGCGTACCCCCTTAACGCGCAGCAATACTGCAACGCGCTGTGGCACGTACGGTCCCCCGATGAGTACGCTTCTTTTGACCCATAACGCGCCGAAATCGGTTCAGCCAATCAAAAGTTATGGGCGATCAAAAATTTGAATTCTCGCGCGCGCAAGTCGTCACATATTAGGGTTGTACGCTGACGCGTACACCCTGACTAGTGTACGTGCGTTTCGGTACCATACCTGTAACGGGGGGGGGGGGGTCCCCACTATTCTTAACACCCCCCCCCCCCCGCAACCCTCCCCCCCCAGAATTTTCCCAAGGGATTTTTACTCTGTCTAAAACGATAAAAGTGTGTAAATGTTGGTGTATTTCAGTGCTTTTCAGTGTTATATGACCCTAAAACAGCCTACATAACACTGTTTAGACCCTATTTATACTCATTTTTGACCGAAAAGTACCATTACAACTAAACAATGGCCGGCTACCGCCCACTTTTTGCTGCAGACACCCCCCCCCCAGAATTCGGCCGTTTACAACCCCCTCCCCACTCTTCCAGACCCGTTTACAGGTACGTTCGGTACCCGTGCGTGCGTGCGTGCATGTGAATCCGCGTGTCGGATTGCGATGCGTGTGCGTGTGTGCGTGCTCTTCATCCTCTACGTGTCAGTTTCAGGTGTCACTTCGCCCACAAGTCCAAATACCACCCAGTCGCCGACAACCACCAACAACAATAGTCTGGGAAATTTGGACTTTTTACTGGGCTGAAACGGATTTAATTTAAGTTTAATCTGAAATCGAAATCGCGAGCCTGAATGGTTACGGTACAGACTACACCGACAGCGGTTTTGTGCGCGCCAATATATCTTTATACATGAAGAAAATACGGCTAACTAGCGAATTATTCGTAAACTGTTTTTTTCGCTTTTGGTTCTTCAGCGGTTATTCGACGCATTCAAGTGACGGACCAATTTTTTCCTCGTCTTTTTCTCTTGTTGTACTGTAGGCGCCTGTTTTTTGTTCACACAATTGCCCAGTGGTGGAATTTCCAGAAGAGATGTTTCACTGTCAGGATATATTTCGTCGCCCATCGGTTCAAAACAATCCTTCGCTGCTCGTTTCGAGGTCAAATAAAATCGAAGAGAGTTCACCACTGCGGTTCACTGTTGATTGGCGTACGCCCTTTGTTCACCTTCGTGTCTATCTAGAGTTGAATTGACGCAATTTCCCTAACCACCTTGTTGGACTTTTCTTTCTATCTGAACTGAAAGCGCGTGTTGTCTTTGCCTTTCTGTCTGTAATTTTCTCCACGCGTTGTGATCGTAACCAATGGGTTACTGTAGCTCTCTATAGGCCCCCCTGTTGTACTATCATTCTGATTGTAATGCACTGTTGACACGAATCTATTTCACTGCCTCTGTAAATACTTGGGGGTACTGTATTTAGAGAATTACAGACACCAAAACAGATTCTGGAAGTTAGGAGTGGCGTGCACGCTCGCACACACGGAAAGACACGCACTCTATTTTCCCGTAGCGTGACGCTTTTCTCTGCGTGAACACTGCGTCGTTTACTGTATTGTTGTGGAAAGTTAGTGGTGTACAACCATGCAAGTACATACCCAAACAAAATATCACTGCAAAAAAAGAAGTAGAATCAAAAATTCTCGTGAGCAAAGGCACTATACGCATTACTCACGTAGACTCATCACGAATCACAGGTGATAATGTTGGAACTTGAAACAAAATGAACAGTCACAAGCTATGTAAAAGGAAGTGTCAGTGGAAAATTGTTTCCCTAAGCTCCTTTGGAGTTGAAAAAGTCGTTAGTCTTGAAGGCATTCCTGTCGGACCGTCCAACGATCTCCAAGGCGTTTCTTTTGTCGAATTCAATGGCCGCTTTCAGCGCATCTGAACGGCTGTGTGCGTGCGTGTGTGTGCGTGCGTGTGGGTGACGTGTGTTGTGTATGTATAGACGCGCGCGCGTTTGTATACGCTTTCCCGGGCGAACGCGCGTGTGTTCATGCGTGGCAGTGCGTGTGTGCGAGTGCGTCAGTTAGTACGTGCGTGCGTGCGTGCGCAGCACCCAAGCTATCGAAGGCGGCCATTTCCCGCATAAAATCGGTCACGATCAATTTCAAATGCGAGCCGTAGAAGTCCCTGTCGAACTTGTGGATTATGTGAGGCTCCTGAACAACGGAAATGCGTATAAACCCACACACTGACGTACGCACGCACGTACAAACTGACTATGGTGAGCCTGGGAGAGTCCGTAAAGTGGGGGTTCGTTCCCACGCTCATCACCA